>CM040238.1:262989511-263156701 GCA_022545495.1 Chrysanthemum lavandulifolium
GTAAGTAATAACAAATCGGAAAGAAAATAAGTACGATAGATGAGAATATTTTACAACGAGTGGTTTAGCAAAAGTAGTACATCTTAAGTCATAAGATCCGAATATGATGGAAGACATAAACTTAGTACAACATAGTACATAAGGAAAATTAAGACATTAGTTTCCAAACTTCTTGATCTTCCGCGTTGTTGTGACCATGACGAGCTTCTCCTCCTCTAACATGTATGCATTCCATGAGCACCTTCAACTGGTTGACCTTGGTTTTGAGGACATTGATTCCGATAGTGTCCTTGTTCCCCACATCCGAAGCATGTGACTACGGCTTTACCTTTACAATCCACAGCTAGATGTCCGGTTTTGGCATTTGTGGCACTTGGCGAGGCAAGGACACAGTGATGAAAATTACATCGATTACATAGTGGGTGTGTTCCAAGATACCCTCTACCTCCCATTGGTGCGGGACATAAACCATTCCCGCTTCTTGCCTTCTATTTTGTTGTTGATGATGGTTAGTGTTACGGTTTTGGTTGTTGTTATTATAACCTCCTTGGTCATTTTCCCATTTCCTTTTGTTATTGTTGATTTGGTTATCATCGTTGTTGTTGTTGTTTTGGTTATTGTTGTAGTTGGTGCGGTTGTTGGGGTTGTTGTTGTTTTGGTTGGTGTTGGTGTACTTACCTCTCTTCACTACACGGGCCATGAGCTTTTGAGTCACCCTAATAGCTTCCTCGATTGTTTGTGGATCAAAGGAAGTCACATCTCCTTGAATAACCTCGGAAGTCCCCGATAAAAGCCTCTAGTAACTTCTCGTTATCCGAAACCATAGATGGGCATAACGCGCCAATTCTTGGAATCTCCGAATGTAAGTGTCAATATCATACCCAATTGTTACTAGTTCATAGAATTACATCTCCAACTTTTTCACTTCCGTGCGAGGACAAAATTTCTTAGTTACCAAACCCTTGAATTGCTCCCAAGTAAGCTTGAAAGCATTCTCCATTCCCATCGGTTGAGCATATGAGTTCCACCACGACAATGCTCCATCGAGTAGTGTACTTGTAGCAAACTTGACCTTACTATCATCCGGGCAATTACACAGCAAAACACGGACTCAATTTCTCGAACCATCGCACCATGGCGGTGGCTCCTTGATCCCTTTAAACTTGGTGGGATCTCCACTTTTGAAATCCTTGTAAGAACGACTCTTAACTCCGGATCCTCCTGCATTTCCGATGCGAAGAACAAGCCTTGCGGCTTGACAAGAACAGCCCATGCCTCGGCGGCGGCGACCACCGTTCCCTTTCAATTCTTAATGCATCGGCTATGCTATCATTCACCAACTTTTGAATAGCCGCTTGGGTCATTTCGGTGTGGCTTTCTTGATGCCATATCTTCTTCAAAACAAGAGGAAATGTGAGACGTAGCAAAATCCGATGTTAATAATAAACGCTCCAAAGAAATGTGATAAGAATGATAAGTTTGAGGTTATCTTTCAAAATAATCGACGGTTTCCTAAGAAATGGGTTATGAGATGTCGTAAGTGCTTCAAATGTATGATGGTTTAGTGACTTAGTGTGAATAGCGTGTAACTCGACATGTTAGTGATGAAACAAAGGAGTGAGAGTGACTTTGCCGTACTTAAAGGTTTATCTCAGCATTCGACGTTATCGGTGATGAGTCAACTGATATAAAAATTATGATAGGGAATGACAAGGAATTCTCCACATTAGAGTATGAAGAAAGAATAATGGAATGGGCATTTAAAGGCATCCATGTGACAATCGATATGAAATGAAAGTAAATAACTCGAAAAATGTACGTATAAATCGCATGTAAAGTGAACATGCACTTATGATGAAATGATGAGATGCTATGATAATGTAGTTATAGTCTAGGGTCAATGATGCAACCTAGTTCTCTATAATCAAGCTCGATGCCAATCATCACACCCCAAATTACATTTTGCGTGGAATGGAATTCACAGGGATTGATGTCATAGCATCACAATCACGATTATATTGAGCGACCTAAAGTGTCGTTTGGAAAATACATCGCTTGATTTAATAAAAACATTCGAGTTACAAAGATAGGTCCCAAATGAAAGTTACTATGCACGGAAAATAAGTTTAGTACAAGTCAAACGATGTTTTTAAATTGTATCAATCCCATGTGAGGCGCGTCGTCACCGCGACTCTATGATATGTCCACATGCATGCCATGAAGTATGCCTTAGATACCGAGATAAAACATGCTTAAAAGGTCAACACAAAGGTTGAGTGAAATCCATAGGTTTAAGTAATTCGTTTGAACACAATCATCGTAGTGTGAGTTAAATGGTTCACACTCATCGTTGAAAACAAAATCGTATTTATTTCACTAAGTTCATGACACCAAAGCGTAAACATCGCACCAATAAAAATTGGTAATCATCGTTTCATCGCCGCCCTAATAGGTAAACTTGCCAATTTACCTTCTTGGTTCAAATATAGTGCGCTCGATTTCCCTAACGGGTCAATAAGGCGGGAGTGTTAATTCAATAGGCCTATTCACAATATTCGCTCACTCAAGTGACTAATGGTTCATGATGTAGGGACTTCGAACATGGCAAATACTTAGTGACAATAAAACATTCGGATATAGCATACAGTTCAAAGCATTTGTGTTCGATTAAAAATGTAGCATGTATCTCCCCCAAGAGTTTGTAAAACAGTTAAAAGAGTAAAAGTGGGGCTATGAACTCACTTGATAAACTGGTATGATGACAAGAGTGAGTACACTGAAGTATAGCGGGAAACTTTAATCTGGACCTATTACAAATGATATGATATGATATGTAATGAGTTATGATGTAATGTTATGCATGCATTTCGTATGTTATTTATACCATTTACGGGTTTTGAAAATAATACTTATCGTCGAAAAATACTCTTTTGACGTCTTGACCATTCTTAAATCACTTTACAAGTATTTACGTCAAAATGTCATCCTACAATAGTTTCGTAATGATTTATTGTGAAATTTTAACTTTTAAATCGTAAAATAACGTCGTTGGAAATTTCATGAAAGTGACAAAATGGCTTTGAAAAACTAGTCGTAAAATGGTGTACGTCGATGCGTTAGGAAACGAACTCGACGGTTTTGGAAAGCTTGTATCAAAATCTAGAAGTTTTAGTACAGGAGTTTTCGTCATAGAGGTCTCGAACATAAAGATAATAAAGGTTAAAGATGGTGATTTTGTCCAATTGTTGTGTAAAAAAGTGAGTTTCGGCAAAGTTTAAGCGACCGTAAATAATTTATTACAACTCCGCTATACAAACGGTTGGTCGTTTTGAAAAATATGCTTGGTGATCTCGATTTTATTAGAAGACATCTCGTTCCAAAAAGTTCCACATCATCGATAAAAACAGCCTTAAACATGGTCGTTTTAGTTACCGTAACACTTGTCTCGTAAAAATAATATAGTTTTTCTGAAAATAATAGTTACGGCAAGTTTATGAAAACGTGTATATCTTGGTCGTTTCAAATCCGTTTTCTCGTATTATATGTCCTTAGCCGTATCAAAGTATACTAATATATTTTTGATAAGTCGAAATAATTTATGAAGCTTAAGGCTCGTTTTGACTCGTACAAAATAAAAATAGTATCTGAAATTTTCGAAAAATGTATATATCGTCGTCAAACTTGAAAAATTCATAACTTCTTCGTTATAACTCCGTTTTAATCCGTTCAAGCGGCCACGGATTCGTTTTAAAGTATATTTTCTAAATATCAAGGCCAAAAATTCGTGCCTACTGTCGGATTTTCCAGAAAAACAAAACGAGATCAGACCACTATATATATTTGTCGAAAATAGTTTTTCTCGTACTAAACCTATTCCAATCCCTTCAAATCAACTCCAAAGCTATTCTAATCCTACCATACACCTTCTTAGGGTGTCATGGGTTCCTAAACATCATCAAGACCAACATATACCAAGGGAATAATTATAGGATGACTTTGTATATATAAAACTCTAAAAATCATGTAAAAATGGTATAAACAACACAAGTCTTGCATGTTTGCTCCAAATATGAAGAAATAAATATGAAATGAAAGTGAAAGATGTAAAATGATAGAAATATGCTTACAAGCTTATTATGATGAGGTGCAAAGAACAAAGGTTTAACCTAAACACCCTAGGTTTTTATTTCAAAACCTTAATAAGAGTGTGATCTAGATTGTAAATACTTGAGCTTGAGAAAATTTTGATGATCCCTTGCTACTCCTATGGTGGCGGTTTTGAAGAGAGAAAAACAAGAGAGAGAAAAGTTTTACTTGACTTGTGAATTATTGAGATGAATGAAGTGAATGAATGAGAAGGTTTAGTATATATAATCTATACAATCAAGTAAAATTTTCACCAAACATTTAATGTTTACACCCCCCTTGGTGGTTTTGGGGATTTTGTGTCAAAAAATATATATATATATTTTTTTTTTTTATATATATGTATAAAGTTGTTAAAAGTGTAAGTAAATGTATAGTTAAGTAAAATTGTTGTAACTTGTATATAGTTAGAATTTAAGGTAGTTTTAGGTAAAAATAATTTTTAATAGATCAAAGTAGAGTATAATGAGATCATAAAAATTGTAAAAATACATTTCTTGTAAAATTTGAGTGATATAATAATTATCGTGTAGTTTTTAAGAAAAACGTCGTAATAATATAAATTTAACGATTTATATTCAAAATAAATTTAAAACACTAGGTAAACTCAAAATATAGTTTTTATAAACTAAATGTAAGTATAAAAATATATCGGGATCATTTTTTGGAAGTATCGGATTAAATGTTCAAAATAATAACTCACGCGATAACGTTTATTTAATATAAAATTTACGCGTTTAAGGTGAAATGTAAAATCATGAATGAACTAACATGATGCAAATGATGCTAATGAAATGTAGACTAAACTTAGTCCATATAAAATGTTCGTGATGATATGATCATGAATTAGCCGCTAAACCATTAATGGTTACGCAATTTGGAACACGTAAACCTAGTTTACGATAAATGTTGAAATTGTAAAGCATGAATTGTTTAGAAATGACACGAAAGTTCGGGTTGTCACAAGATCATACTCTCCTTCTTGATGATAGGAATTACGAGTGAGGTGATGGATGGGGTGGTGTAGCTTGATCGACATCTTTAGGGTTTGTTGTTAACTAGGTTTTAAGGGTTTCTTCTTAATCGAGTTTCCACACAAGCTCGATACCACTTGTTGGATCGATGTACTCTAACCAAACTAACTTATGTAGCTTGTAAGGCTTAGCAACCTCGGATAAATCTTAAGTTACTAACAATGAAACACCGAATTAACTCTATTAAGTATGCGAAATTTACTTGAATAAAGCTAAGAAGAATTAACTTTAACTTCAGCGATTATATTAAAACTCGAACACGCTTGATACACAGATTCACAACAATCCCTAATATCTCTAAAATTCGCGAGTCGTACTCTTAAACTCTAAAACATATATCTCTAATGCCAATCTAGGGGTCCTTTTATAGGCATAAGGATAACCCTAATCGGTTTACAACTCTATTCCTTGTACGACAAGTAATACTATACTAAACTAAGAACATTCTAGAATTACATGATAATCCTTAACGATTTTGCATAATGATCCTTTAACCATGCGGTACTTTGATGAAACTAGCGATTTTGACTTTCTTCTTTAGCGATACTTTGACTCTTCAACACTTTGACTCTCTATATCCCAACACCTAGCCACCAAGGCTATAGGAACACCATTGAGCTTCCCGACCAAGCCCAAACTCCGGCCTGCGATCCGAAACCATCCGGTTGGTGCAAAGGATGTGCATTCCATGGACTTCGTCCTAAGATCCTAATCGACATCTTAAGGATTTCCTTAAAATTGTCGGTTCCATCGACCTTGATGCTACTACTCGGAGACCACGCGTCTGCGTCTCTTCCAATTCTCTACGAGACCAAGCTAGAAATTGGCTTGAGCGACTTCCACGGCTCCATCTCAAGTTGGGATGATCTCACCTCTCGTTTCCTTGCTCAATTTTTCCCACCGGGGAGAACCACTAAGCTTAGGAATGATATCTTGATGTTCCAACAACGTCAAGGTGAATCTCTCTACGAAGCATGAACTCGATTCAAGGACCTACTCCATAGAGCCCCTCATCACGGCATTGATCTTTGGCTTCAAGTCCAACTTTTCTATGATCATGTCAATTTCCCCACTAAGAAATCCATTGACCAAGCGGCCAGTGGAAAACTTAGTGATCTCACCACGGAAGAATCGTGGGGTATAATAGAGGACCTTTCTCTCTATGACAACGAAAGTTGGAATGACCCCCGTGAGTTGCCCAAAACTGTAAAGGCAATCTCCTTGCCTTCCCTTGACTCACAACCTTCCGACCGTAGGATGCTCGAGCTTGAAGATCAAGTTAAATTCCTAATGAGCTCCTACGAAAATCCTAAGTTTTCACAACAAGTGAATAAAATCACTCTACCTTGTGAATTGTGTAGTGGTTCCCACGACACTCGAGATTGCACAAGACTCCCGAACAAGCTTTGGGACTACGCCTCCATGCGTACCGATGAAGCGGGAGAGAAGTGGTACACTTTCAAGCCGAACAAAACAACTTAGGAAACTCTTACAACCCCTCATGGAGGAATCACCCTAACCTTAAGTGGAACCAAAATTCAAGCACACCACAAAGCTCATCTAGTCCACCCAATAGGTTCGAGACCTCCACACACCGGAACCCCACTAGTCTTGAGGCAATTGCATCTAGATTCATGTCATCTCAAGAAACTCGATTGACTAAGCTTGAAGCCGATTTTAGCGGCGACAAGGCGAGATGACAAACAAACTTGATGCCCTCTTAAAAGCCTTCAATGACCGGAAATTGGAGCACTCCAAAGTGACACTATAAAGAACCCAAAAGTGAGTTCGATTTCATCGACTTCATGTTCTTGTTCACCATGGGAGAGTGCGCATCCATGCCCCTCACACCCAATGATTCACTCGGTCAACGCTATCAACAAGGGTTTCAAGCAATCCAAAATGAGATACCAAGGCCCTGCACCATTGGTAGAACCTACTCTTGAGAAACCCGTCAACCAAGAACCCAAACCCAATCTAGAGGAGGAGTACAAGGAACTTCATCAAGAAAAACCGGTTCTTGAAGTCTTAGCTCATGCATCTTATTATAATGCTTTAAAAGAAAAATATGAGCTAGAATTTAAATTCGAAAACATGGGTCCGCTTTTGTGCAAAATAATCTACCTAAGTTAGACGATCCGGACTATTTACTCTCCCATGTAGGCTTGGGACTTCCAACCTCTCGATGCTCTAGCCGACCTAGGATCATACATCAATCTTGTTCCGTTGTCCTCTATAGAAGCCTTAACTTAGATAAGATAGAACCAATGGAAACCATCTTAGGTCTAGCGGACGGGAGTATTGCACATCCGGTAGGGATAACTAAAGATATGGTAGTACACATTGGGAATTGACTCTTTTGCGATTTCCATGTCCTAGACATAAATAAGGACCCGACATGCCCATTGCTTGTAGGAAGAGGATTCGTAGCTCTTGCTAGTGCCATCATTGATTGTGAGATGTCCAAAATAGTGGTAGGATAAGGGAGTGCTAGGTCAATTTACGATGTCAAAAGCATACTTATTACAAGGAAGAGAAATTCCACATGAGATTAGGTTGGATAGAGCCCCATCTAGATACGGACCTTGGATTGATAAGAATTTCATAGGTCCCCAACGACCTTTTACCTAGATGAAGCTTTTACTAGTAAAGCAACTTTCAATGAAAAGAAATGGCTAGAGACATGGAATAAGTGGAAAGTTGAGAGTGATAAGCCTAAACATAAGTGGGATTGGGATAGACCGCCTAGTGATGGTAATGGAGAGTGGCACATTAGAATAACGATCTATGACCCGATGGAGAAAATTTTGAAAAGGCATATCGAACAAAACGTACTACTAGGAACTTAAATGATAAGTTTGATCCTTATGACACTCTAGAGGTAGGCTTACTTATATCGATGCGTAGGGGCACGACTTGAGTCTAGCTACAAGACTCATATATAAAGAAAAGTGCTTCGTGGGAGGCAACCCATGCTTAATTGTTTGCTTGTTTGTGTGTCGTGTATCTTTTATGTATTGTTTATTCTCATGTTTAAATTTGTAAAATGCTTTATTTTGTCTTTAACCTCGTCTTAATTACATATAAAGGTATTTTACATAAGGGATAAGTGTAGGAGGATTACACACATTTTCAAAAGAAACGTAAACATGAGGATTACAATTATTTAAAAGATATACATGTTTGTTTGTTCGAGTCAAATGCTTGTATCGAGTCATAATGGATGTTTTTGCGTAACTTTTTCAGATTCTAAAGATGTAAATTTTCCGAATTTTTTCTAGAAAATCGCAGACAGTTCATTAGGATAACTTTGACATCGGGGTCGCAACTTGACGCGTCGGGAAGGAGCGAAACAATGATTACTTCTTCTCGTTTTCCGAGCTACTTGTAAATTTTTGGAATTTTCGGTCTTAATTTTCAAAGAAAGTTTCAAACATCCATTCCACAAGCATTATATCCTAGTATTGGGTTCAGTCCGGATAGATCTTATGAGCCTAGAAATAGTATAGGCGGCATGTGTAATCACAAAACAACTAAGAGAACCTTTGCAAGAATTGTACTCACGCGGAAAATAAATACAAGACTTAAGAAGACAATAAACACAATAAACTTGATCCTCTATGGATCTATATTCCTTCACTATAATTGTTATTGAAAAGCGACATTAAACCCTAGCATTTGGTTTCTTTTATAGTACAAGAAACCCTAACTTTACGACTTGCTAATCACGTAAAAGATATGCACTATCTATTCCTATTTTAACTCATGCATATCGTAACTAATAAACTAATAAAGCGGAAACTATATATCCGTAGAAACAAAATAACTATCGAGGAAACGCACTATCGCAGTGAAACCTCACTATCAGCAAAATAAATAACTATCAGCAGGAACCCATGGTTTACATAATTCCTTACAATCCTCCCCTAAACTTGAATTTGACTCCGTTAACTTCAAGTTTCCAGATAGATCTTCACCATGCAAGAGGATTGAGCAAATCAGCAACTGAAAGCATAGAAATCACCAGCAGAACACTTAGAACCACCAGAGCAGCAATGAAGTCGAAGATCCCATTAGCAACTCCTAAAGCAGCAACATCAGGAACCAGCAGCATCAGTAACCAGAGTAGATTTGATAAGCCTTTACCAAGTAGCTACTCACTCTTGGGCTAGCTGGGTCTTGAGTGGAATCATGACATCACCCTGGTGAACTAGTTACTAGTACAACACTTAGAACATGAATCAATGGTGTGTTGAAATACCCTAATGGTTTTTGGCAAACCATCACAACCATCAATGGATTTGACTTGTCTTTAGCTGAAGCTGTTTAACTCAGGACTAGTCATGGTGTTCCACTGCCTTTACCACAAGCCATGAACTTGTGGGCTAGCCAACTCTTCATCTATGAGGACATTGTGAGTTGAGCGCCATACAACTTATTGGCAAGTTGTCAACCATCCAACGGATTTGACATCTCTTTACCAGAGCCGTTTGCTCATGGAGTAGCCAATGTTTGGTGTGTAAGACCAGGGTACATTGTTAACCCTCTGATATTTAGTAAATCAACAACTATCAACAGATTTGAGAATACTTACTAGAGTTGTACCCCCACAGTAAGTTAACCCTTTGTCACTAAGGACATGGTGAGTTAAAAACCATATAGGAAACACACCTGTACAACATGACCTCAAAGATGAAAGTTAGAAACAAATATACAAGGTTTTTTTTTATATATAAACACAAAAAAAAACAAGATAAGAAAACAAACATATACAAAAAGAAGAAAGTATACAAAAAACATCATACCACCCGTCAGTTGAAAGAATCAGCAGATGCAGCAAGTAGCTTATCCTTTAACCTTTTGATTAGTTGCTCTGCATTTGTCATGTCATTCCCAACTGGAGCAGTAGAGAAAGCCAACTTATTCTTCAACAGTTGTTCCAGCATGGATGTAGACAATGGATAATCCTGATCTGAAAACATGTAAAGATATACCCCAGACCAAGTCTGCACCACATGAACACTAGAAAGTGGATAGAAAGTCCAACTGAAGACCTTCCATTGAGGTTGACCATCCCAAATCTTAAAACCAGCTCCATCTTGATACTTTGAGTCAAATAGCACTTGAAGGTCACCCATCAAAAACAAACCAGCTCCTTCAGCAGGATGAGATTCAAAATGTTTTAAGACCATACCATAAAGAGCTATTAAGTCCTGTCTATCCAAAAAGTTGAGGACCTCAGACAGAAAAGTAAAGTGCTTAACAGTCCCATCCTTGAGATAGACCGAATTGCAATCTCCCAATCCAGCAAGACCTGTAGTAGTGAGTTTCCAGTTCACCAATGGAGACCAAATGACCACCTCCTCATCTGAATCATTCTCCTCAAAATCCTTTAGGAATGAGCTCTCAGTGGCATGAAGATCAAAAGAAATCCCTTCCTTTCTTGCTAAACTCTTATGTCTTCTTCCAGAAGAAGGAGATGAAGTAGCACTAACAGTTGAAGCCTCAGGAGTAAGATTAGCTTCCTTTGTGGGTGAGACAGCTGGTGTATCTTGGGGAATAGCCACATACTCTATTTTATCAGTGGAAAGATGCTTCTCCTCATGATGTGGAACACCCTCAGAAGGAGTGGTTGTAGGCACAGCTGCTGATGTCTCCTCAGAAGGAATGGACACAGGCTCAAAAGTATCAGTGGTTCTCAATCTTTTAGGAGCAGGACCTTCCAAGAGAGATGAAGAGTGTTTCACTTGACTAGATGGAGTAAGACCATCATTCTGCAACCTTGAGACAATGATATTGTACTCTTTGACCAACTGAGGATCAGGCAATTTCACATATGCCATACTCTAGCCTGTATTGTACACAGCAGAACTCATGTTCTTCACAACCTCTCTCATATGCTTCCTTTGCTCAGCTTGTGAAAGAGGTTTGTCTCTCTTTGCTTTAGCTTTCCTTTCTGCATCAGCCTTCTTTCATTGGTTTACCAATGCCCTAATATCATTGACATAATTCTCAGAAGTAAAAGCACCTCCTAAAATAGATTGGGCAAGAAGTGGATTGTGAGAGACATCACCAGCAAGTTAATTCCAAGTATCATCTGTGAAGCCCATAGCCAGGGCATCCAACTCTTTCATTCTCTCAGGAGTAATCTTAGGAGCTGTTTGAGCTAAATATTCTGCATCAAAGGTTGCCTGAGCTTGTTCTGCAACTAGTCTTTCACGCATTGAAATTTCATGCAACTTGAATAGTCTTTCCTGTTTAGCCTTATCAACACCAAGATCCACTTCCTCTTCAACCATTTTACTCTTTCCTTTATCATCTTGAGAGGCAGTCATAGGTTCATCCTCAGCATTGACATCCAAGGTATCAGAAGGAATAGGCATAGAGGCTTCAGAAGCAACTGTATCCGAGGGAATAGACTAATCAGCAGCAACAGATGCATTATCCGCAACAACTGAAGGCTTATCAGCAGGATGTGTAGACTCCTTTTCCTCACCTTGCTTCTCAGTAGCAACCACATCTGGAGGAATATCACCCTTATCAGCAGCACCAGATGGTTTAGCGGAATCCACTACCCTAGGCTTGAGAGTCATTTGACTAAGATAGCTCCTCTTTCTTCTTTGTCTCCTCTGAAACACTTGGACTGCTGGATCCTTTGGAGGTTGAGTCTCTCCTAGGGACACCGATGCTAGAACATGAAGAGCCTCAAGATCTATATTTACCCTCTCTTGACCCTGTTCCTCCTCCTCATCAGACACCACAAATCTAGTCCTCCTTCTATCTAACCTCACTTCCAAATCTGTCACCCTCTTTAATAGCTTCACCATAACACCACCCAAAGTGTGCTTTGTCTCCTTTAGCTCTTCTCTTGATTCCTTGAGCTGGAGCTCCAAATCATCAACCTTTTGCACATATCTGTTGATCAAACTAGACATATTCATTAGCATAGAATGATCCTCAGCTCCACTAGCAGGAATACCTGTGGTTTCAGGAGCTTCATAGGACCTAGAGGGAGACACATGAAAATCAGCACCAAAAGTGGTTTCTTCCTCAAAATCATTTCTAGGTGGACTAGGTGGTTGAACACTAGGCTGTGTAGGATTAACCTTATTCTCAACAAGAGTTTGTTCCTATGATGCAGAGGCAACCACTGGCTCTTCAGGAGCAACAAACCTTGGTGAAGGTGGGGCATCAAGGTGAGGTGAAGGTGGATGTTGTGGGTCATCAATGGCAACTGATGCAGAGGTATCAGCAGCAACATTGACACCAGGCAACATAGTTGGTAGCAAGGGTCTATGTTCTCTAGTATAACCAGTTTTCATTGTAGCAAACAACTTAGCAGTTAATTTGGTAATGACACTTGTTGTTTTGTCAGAGATTTCAATGCTTAATATCATTTGTAAAAATCTAGGATACATTAGAAATTTATGCTTGGTATCCTTTAAATTCTTAAGCATTTCCTCAAAAATATATCTTGAAAAATTATATTGTCTACCATGGGCCAAACATATAATAGCATTTGCAATTGAGCTGGAGAACTGATCCCAACCACCAGATTTGGGACTAAGGCATTGAAGCAGGGTACGGACTAAAAACCTCCACTTAGGGCAAAATTTATTTTTGTACCAAATTATTTTGCCATCAAAAGGATACCCTAAGCTGGTTAGTTCAGAGATGATTTCATCTCTATTATTCTCTAAGAGACCATCTGCATCATCAAATTGTAACTGAGTCCTAATAAGGGACTTAGTTATCACATATTCTCTTCCATCAATGGTGGCCACTATCTCCTTGGTAGAACCAGTGAGAGATCGCTCGTGAGCAGCGACCTAAAATTTCCTGACAAGAGAGTCATAAACAATATATGGAGAGTGGGTAAGAGCATACCTGATTTTGGAACGCAAGAGGAAATCAATCATAGAGTCATATAATTCGCTTCCTTTGGTATGATCAAGAAATGCAGTTTTGTTGTGGTCGACTTTGTAATCAAGAGACGTCATTGATTAATGAACAGAGGATGAGCAGGATTCAAAATCAGAGGGAATTGTGTAAATGGGTTGTGGGATACTTCTGATTATCTATTGAGATATGTTGCCCAAAATAGCCGTTTAAATTGACAGAAGATTCGGAACCAATCTTTGACCAATTTTGACTTTCTTTACATTCCAACTTAAATCCCCAATTTACAACAATACCAGCAACAATGAAAAGTCAACCAGTGGAAACCAACTAGTCAAACTGCAGAAACCACTTAACCTTTATCCGTAGTAAACCCTTCAATGCTATCAGCAGAATCCACTGCTCATCAGCAAAATCAAGCACAATATCAGCAGCAATGAAAAAGTAATCAATTCCTCTGATCACAATAGTGCTTCATGATCTCCACCGAACTTTAAGCATTATAAATTCCAACCAACATTATAAGCCATAAATCCTACCGACCTAAGATTCCCAAAAAGTCTATAAAACCAACCCCTTGCAACATCAAACATACAAACAAAACACATACCCCAAATCAACAAGACAATCCATAAACAGATAAACATGAACAACTCTCCAAACCACCCAATTGAGCTATCATCTTCTGATAGTGAGCCCAACTGGATGAACTACTTCCCTCTAGGAGCCTCCAATAGTATCACTTTCATCTCAAGAGAGCCACCCCGCCAGTCACCATTTTACTATACTTCTTCAGAGGAAGATCTTCTCAATCCTCCTCCACAGAATGAGGTTGAGGTTTCCAGTGCAGAGCTCAAAGACATGAATGAAGACTCAGATGATGAGGTGAATGACCCCACCTACAGGCCTCGCAACATTAGGCCAATCAATGTTGCTCCTCTAGCTGTGCTGCCACCAGGTGCTCCAATTCCAAACCCCCAACCCTCCACATCCAATCCCACCACAAGAACCACAGTGATGGGTCTTACTGCACGCCCAGTGTGGGAATGGATGGATAGGAGGGAAGAGAGCATCATAGGATGCCACGGTGGGGAAACATAAGGCCGAGAGAGAGGCCTTGAAGGATGAAGCTATGGTGCGAAGAAGGGTGTGGAGTGTGAAGGATGTTGAGTCTTGGTCTTGCTTGTTATTTTACATATCAGAATGTTATCACCGCATCCGAGAATGCGCTTTTTTTAATGAATAAAAGCTTGTTTCTCTTGTCTTTGTTATCTGATTTCCATGATTGTTTGTTTGATACTAGATCTTCAAGATGGTTAGTAACACACAAAATATACAACACAGATATACATACAAAATATACAAACTATACAACATAAAGTCCTCCCCTTAAACCAGAATCCTCCCCTTAGGCACATTCCTCCCCTCAAACACAACAATTAGGGGTTGAGCATGCCTATATGAACAACCAAATATTGAAATCTGGGACCATCAAAAGCTTTTGTTAATAAATCAGCAACATTTTCATCTGTATGAATTTTGACCACTTGAATAAGGTGTTTTTCATTAGCATCTCTGATAAAGTGGTGTCTTATTTCTGTGTGCTTAGTTCTTTGATGAAAAACATGATTTTTAACAATGCATATTCTACTTTGGTTGTCTATAAAGATTTTAGTGTTCATAAAATTGAACCCATAATCCAATAATTGGTTTTGTATCCAAAGTACCTGACCACAACAACTAGCAGCAGAAACATATTCAGCTTCAGTAGAAGAGGTAGCCACTATAGTCTGTTTTTAGCATTGCCAGGAGATCAATCTCCTGCCCAAGAACTGACATCCCCCAATAGTAGACTTGCGATCAAAATTTGCACCAGCATAATCACTATCACTATAATCTTCCAATTCAAATGAAGATTCTCTAGGATACCAAAGACCCAATTTAGGTTGGCCTTTGAGATACTTGAAAATCTTCTTGATTGCAGTCAAATGGGAAGTCAAAGGAGTGACTTGATGCCTAGAACAAGCACTAACTACAATGCCTAAATCTTTATTGGAAAGAGGATCATCCTACAAGATAAAAATATACAACAACATTAGTATACATGGAGACCCAAGTCATCACTGACTTGGGCCTTCCTTGTGGATCATATTGGATAAACCTTTAGATTGATGAGATCCACTATTGTTCTTGGAACCCTTCATATAAGATGGTCTATTGTGTCTCCAAGAGCAACCTACTGAGGGCTTACCAGCAGTGTCCCACCATGCCCCCCTTTTATGCAAAAGGTCATTGTTAACAGGCCTGTAATCATTTTGAAAATAAGAGCTTGTAGGTCCGGTTAACGATCTATTAACATTTCTTCTCCAATGAAAAGAAGATTGATTGTCAAACAAGCGGGTTACCGGCGAGGCCGGTCTACCAAAGAAGAATCGGTCTACCAAAGAATTGATTATGTTGGTCCTCATGGGTGTTCCATTTGGAACAAATGGAGGAATGTTGGTCACATCATTCCATGCGCTTTATATCTATGTTGATTAATGCACACATTCATCTGTTTCCCATAATAATCACAATCTTTGATAAGATGAAAAACACTTCCACAAACAAAAATGATTTCTTCTTAAATTGCTTGTTCAAAACAAGAATAGTCTTATCACAAACAAAATTATTCAAACCACAACCAAAATCAGAATTGTTTTTAACAAAATCAACAGAACAAGAAATGTTTCTAGAAAAAGCTGTCTTTGAAGAAGGTTCTTTAACAGCAACACTTAGGGCATGATGATCTGGTAAAGGCTTGGGAAAGGCAGACTTTAAAGACTCTTCATTTGAATTACAACTGGCATAGTCTTTAGATTGGGTCTCAAAGTCCTGGAAGAACAAGAGACAAATGTGTTAGATTCATCGCCGATTATCGATAAGTCATTGGACTTTTGACCATAAGACCTATGTGATTCATCGAGTCTCGAGTGCGGGTTGGGTGGCTTAACAATACCATTTACGAAGAAGGAATTGTATGCATTTCACCTTATTTTATATATTTAACGTGTTTTCTATATTTATCCTCTTCTTCACCGGTGGCAAGATTAAAGACCTTTGTATTCATTGGGGCCATACACCTCATCTGGACTAATATAGTACTTGAAGCCCAACCCCATTTTAGTTTTAATAGACATGGAGATTTTCCACACTTTATCTAGGTTTTTAGCCTGTTCTTGACATTGTTTATGCCTAGCCACCTCTGAATCTAAATTAGCTTTAAGACCCTCCTTTTCAGCAACAACCTTTACATATTCTTTCTTATTAAATTTTAATTTATTTGTTGTGTTATCTAAGTCTCTTTGCAAAACATTGATTTTCTCCTCAAGAGCCATTTGATTTTGTTCATACCAGCCTTTTGTTTTCTAAAGCTTTAACGGTTTTCTTATAGGCACGGACTTGAATAAAATACTCTTTATATTTATCATTAATATCATCAAATTCACATTTAAAAGCATCATATTTAGCATTGCAACCAAATATACAACTTTGTACAGAAGTGATGCCCATCATAGCAAACTCTCCAAAGAATATCAAGAATCGGTCCAACTTGAGGTGCTTCATCCTCACCATCATTCACATGCTCATCCCAATCAACCTGTTCTCCGAGACAATAGGCCTTTAGGTTTCACCCCTCGCCTTCCTTGAACTTGAAGGTATTATACCTCCTTCATCACCGCCTTCTTGTTTGTACACTCTCTAGCAAAGTGACCAAGTGGTTGCAACTAAAGCACCTAATCTTACTCCTATCAAACCTGGCTGATTCCCTTCCTTTGTACCCAAACTTCCTTCCAGATCCCTCCTCAAACCTCTTAACTTTCACATCAAGCATGGCCATCTGCCACTTAAGATCCATCTCCTCCAAATCCCATTGATCTACCTGTTCAATGTCTTCATAAGCCAACTGTTGTTGGTCTTCAGATTCAGCAACAAATGAGTAGATCACATCTTCCATCACGGAGTTAGACTTCAATCTTCTTGTAGTGGAATTGTGAGTTCTGGATGCTGCTGATGAAGAAGTGGGACTTTTAGCATACGTTACCATTGTGTTCCCACTGGTAGCACCAACAAAAGCAGAGTGTGATGGAGCTTAAGAAAAAGTAGAGTGACCCTTGATGTCAAGTTCAAGAGATTTTAGCTTGTTGTATAGATCATCAAAGCTTATGTAGTCAAGGCCTCCTTTTGCCTTGAGAGTAAGGGAAACCTGACTCCAAGAATGAGGTAGAGCATGCAGGAACTTGAGATTGCACTCCTCATTATTAGGTTTAGACTTCAACTGATTAAGCTGGCTGAGGATCTTCTGAAACCAGTCATAGCCCCTATGTACGCCCTCTTCTTTAGAGATTGAAAATTCCTGAAAGCTTTGTTTCCTCATTTTCTTGGACTCATCGTTTCCACCAAACCTTGCTTTTATTCCTCTCCAAATCTCTCTTGCATCATCCAGATGATAGAAATCGCTCATGTGCTCATCTGGAAGAGCTTGCAGCAAGGTAGTCCTCGCCTTGGTTTCCCTTTGAATGGCAATCTGTTCAGCAGTTGTCATGGGTGGAAGTACTATAATTTTCCCATCAACATCTCTTCCAATAGACTTCTTACTGTTGCCTTTAAGGATAATTTGCCAGAGATTGACATCCATGTTAGAGATATAGTTTTCCATCTTCATGGCCCATATCTCATATTCATCCTTCTTAAGGTAGGGGAATTTAGCATTGGTGTTGGACATGGTGACCACTTGCTGAATAGTAGACTGGGTGTTTGATGACTCATGCTGCTCATCATCATTCTCATCATCATAATGTTTTGGTGATGACATTATTATGGTTATAAGAAGAAAAAGATTGTCTTCTTAGAAAGATTCTCACGAGGCTCTGATACCACTTGTTGGGTTCAGTCCCAGATAGATCTTATGAGCTTAGAAAGAGTATAGCTGTCCTGTGTAATCACAAAACAACTAAGAAGAACCTTTGGAAGAATTGCACTCACGCGGAAAATAAATACAAGACTTAAGAAGATAATAAACACAATAAACTTGATCCTCTATGGATCTATATTCCTTCACTATAATTGTTATTGAAAAACATACATTAAACCCTAGCCGCTAGTTTCTTTTATAGTACAAGAAACCCTAACTTTGCAGCTTGCTAATCACGTAAAATATATGCACTATCTATTCCTATTTTAACTCATGCATATCGTAACTAATAAACTAATAAAGCGGAAACTATATATCCATAGAAACAAAATAACTATCAGAGGAAACAGCACTATCAGCAGAAACCTCACTATCAGTAGAAATAATATAACTATCAGCAGGAACCCACCGTTTACATAATTCCTAACACCTAGTTTAGTAGAGTCTTATATATATTATTACCGCCGATTTCAAGTGTGCAGGTTTAGTTTACCAAGAAGAAGATACATAAGATGAGGAGGAGCTTTTAACGCAAACGTTCTTCTTGAAGAAAGATGTAACCACCACTTTACATGGATCCTACCGAGCTAATCAGGGGAGTACTAGTTTCTTTCGTCTTTTATTACCTTCCGTTATCATAACTTTGATACTTTCGAGGAACATTGGGGACAATGTTCGGTTTAAATGTAGGAGGGAAAATAAAGCGGAACTCGAAACTATGCTTATCCTTGACTATTTGCCTTGTCTAATTGCATTTGTGTAATAAACCATGAGAGATATCGGTTAGGGTAATTTTGGCACCAAATCTAAAATTTTTCATGACATATAGGAGTGGGCCATTAGTCTTAATAAAGCGTCTCATGGATAGGAAGTTACATGACTAGCACAAAAACCCTTTACCACCAAAATTCCACCCAAAAATGTGAGGATCGCCCTTAGATTTGTAGGAATTAAAGCATTCATCTTCAATGCTTAGAGTGTGAACCGGTAGTATAATAGATTCTAGAACTTTTTTTGTGATGCATCCCGAGATCGCTAGTAAGACTACACTTGTGTAGTTAGGAATAACTAAAAGATAAGAGGCATTAGGATCACCCTTGTTTGATACCCGTAATATAATTACTTCTTCCAATTGGTTAAGTAATTCCTCCACACCCTTGCGTTGCACTAACTTTTAGCACACGATACCCCTAGTTAACCCCTCAGAGCCTATCCTTTTCGCGGTTCTCGTGATGTTTCGGTTTTCCGGAATATCAATGAAGAGCATTTTTTACACCCCACCCCCAAATGTACACCCAAATCGCCTTAGCCTACCTTGTATGCACTCACTTTTAGTGCATTATTGTTATCACACTAAACCCTCAGTTCAATTATCTTGTTGCTTGCATAAGTTGCTAAGTCGAGTCATATCCTTTGTACACAGTTTTGGGACGACTGGGACTCATGGAAAAAGTTAAAGTTTAGGAAATGACGGGAAGGAACGTTAAATTCAAATTACTTTTATTTGCGTAATAATGTACTCCAAGTGTTTTGATCTTTTCAATTCGGGTCAAATTAGTGTTAGAGTAATAAAAACTCAAGTGTAGCGATGTGCCTATAAATCCCTATTATTTTGATGTTATCGTAGAGGATGGTATAGTAAAAGTGTATGAAAAAAAAAATCGAAAAAAATAGAAAAAGAGAAAAGAAAACATACGGGCTACGATCCTAAATCTATCTTTAAATTTGTGTTTGTTTATTTCAAGTTATTTAGAGTTTAGAGTGTCGAGTCTTGGCTTAGCAACGTCATTCTTCGTATGCTTGTAACATAAAGATTTTTGACTTGCCACCACTAAATCACCTATCCCACCAAACCCTTTGTTTCCCTACCGTAAGCCTAACATTACAACCCTTTAAAAGACCTCTTGGATAGTCTTTCCTAGGTGCTTACACCAAAGCGATGGAGGTTTGATCTAGTCTCAAGCCTATGGTAATCTATGTACTAGGACCGGTTAATGAGTGTTTATCTTCCATTTCCAACTTGTTATATTACTTATACACCCGAGAGATGTGAGTATCCAAACACCCCATGTGAGGTGCTAGTATGTAATTTCTGTACTTGTTATGAATTTTGCGTGGCTTATATGTGTTATGGATCATTCTAAACTAATGCTTCATGACCCCTAACTTATAAATTAATTGGCTAAAAGCACATTTGCTTGAGGACAAGCAAATACCAAGTGTAGGGATATTTAAAAAGGTTTTAAAATGTACCTTTTTGAGGAGTCGGTTAAGCCCTTATTTGATCACTTTTGTATCCGTTATAACTTAATATCGTTCCTTTTCACTTTTTAGGTCTCTTGAAGGCAAAATGCTGGAATGCCACTTATTTGGACAAAAAGGCGCGAATATACGAAGAAAATGGCCAAAGTCAAGAATCGAGAGACTCAAGCTGCTGAAACACAAGGGGACGGCATCAAGTTATACCTGCGATGCCGTCGGAGCATGTGTTGTGACGATACAGAAGCGAAAATCCTTATTTTCAAGTGACGACATCAGGTTTTAAAAGAGTAGGACGTCGCAGCTCAGACGGCCTAGCTTTGATCCAGACGGCGTCAGAGACTAAAGGCAATGGCGTCACGGACATAAGGTGACGCCGTCACAAGGATGACTTGGCCAAGACGAAACCCTAATAACGGCGACCCGACGGCGTCACAAATTAAAGGGTGACGCCGTCGCACTTGTAATCTTATATATAGAATCCGAATTTTTCAGTTTTCAGTGTGTAGTTTTGTGGAGTAAAAACCTAAACCGAACCAAGGCTGTCTTGTATAGTATTTTAGGGTTTCATACCCTATCTTACATCAAGATAAGTGTTTTACTTCATTAATTCAATTATGTCTACAATTGTTTGTGTGTATGCTTGCATGCTCCCCATGTCCGGCTAATTTATTTGTGTATTTGCTTAGGGAATATGAAACTTAGTTATTGAATATTGATTGGTTGTCTCTTATCCTAATTTTAATTAACCTAGTATTGCAATAGGTCATCCGTTGTGTTATTAATGCTTGATTAATCTTTGTGGAACCTTAGTTTATAATCACCTAGAGTAATTGTAGGCTAAACACCCAAAGAATACCTTAGTGTTAAATTTATGAATCCTAGAGATTTTGTAGCTTTTAACCTTTGGTAGCTTCAAAGAGATAGGGATAAACGATACCCTACAACCTTAGAGACACAACGCGATTAGGAATAAGGACGTGACAATTCAACCACCAATAGGAGATAACCGGGAGTAATAAAACCTAAGCAAATACACTTTTAATCATCATACGAGCACACAACAAATAGACGTAGACTACATACACCTTAGTTTAGATAATTAGATAGTAGAAGTAATCGGTGAAATACCAACCCCAAATCTAAACCCCGAGATTCGTACCTTTTCAATTTCCTAAAAATATAAAAAGATAAAAATAATCTTCCTCAACCCCAACCTTAGCGTAGTAACTTCTCACTAGCATTCCTATTCCCCTAGAGAACGATATCAATTCCTGTGGCTTACCCTAATACTACTACAACGATTAGGTTCACTGCCTAGGGTGGTGAAAAACTTGCTCGACGAAAAGAAAGTTCCTTTGACCCCAAACGACGCGTGTAGCGTTATCAGTATGCCTGATCCACAACCCGACAGAGGGCGTATTATGTAAAACTATAAGTAACCTCTACCTCCTAAGGTAGAGGGTTGGACCTTTCATTTCTTAATCTAACATTCTCTTTGTTTTTCTCATTTTCTCTCTAGAAAGGATCCCATCTCCCACTTTCTCTCTAAGTTTCTTGCTAAGATTCGACCATATAATTGATTGTTTGTATGTTACAATAACCAATATTCAACAACTGGTATCAAGAGCCATGGTTAGATCATAAAGATTGGTTATTTGTGTGTTTTGTTGGTTTGAATTCTATACCCTAAAAGTGTTAAACTTTGAATTTTGATAGTACTTTTGTGTTTAGAATCATTATAAGTGCTTAGGTTTTGGTTTGGAAGGCTTAATTCATCTTGGTTATAGTGTTTTGGATTGGAAAAGTTTAGTTTTTGAAGAGTTTCAAGGAAGCGGTTTGAGTCTCGTACTATTTTCTTGTATGCGGTTTGATGTCATCTGGGTGCGATTTGATCTGATCAAGGAAGCGATTTGTCAAGTTCTTGGATGCGGTTTGTCTAGATTCATTGTATCGAAAGTGGTTTGACTTAAGCGGTTTGACGTAAGCGTTTGACTTAAGCGGTTTGACTTAAGCGGTTTGACATAAGCGATTTTACTTAATCGGTTTGACTCAAGCGGTTTGTCTTCAGCGGTTTGATAAGATGTGGTTTGATAAGAAGCATTTTGATAAAAAGCGGTTTGATTTAAGCGGTTTGTATTCCAGCATTTTGACAATCCTGCGATTTGACCACTGCGATTTGATCAAAAAAACTGAGTTTTGAATTTTACGGTTTGACTACTTGCGGCTTGACCAAAGTTTACTTTTTACGTCAATACTTCAAACAACCATAACTTTTTGTACAGTAACTCCGTTTTCAGCGAAATACCTGTCAAAATAACCGGAACAGCCTGAACCAGTAGGAACCTGTTAGCCTTAATATAATATGTTAGAAAGTGATGGTCATTCACGTTTAGGAACTTTGTAACATGTGTTTGATATTGTATTAGAATAGTTATTGGGCTTGTGGATTGGGCCAAGCTAATCGGTTATTAGTTATGTTATGTTTAGTCATGTATTAATGTTAGCCCAATCCACAAACTAAACAAAGCCCATCCAAAGCCCATAAGGCTTTTATGTTCAAAGTATAAAAGGCACACACCTAGTCATTTGGTGTGTGTGCTTGAGTGTGTAAGTGTATGTTTTTCATATGGAATAAACCTCTTCATGTTTCATATTTCTCTCTAAATACATACGCCCCATATATCATTCAAGTCACCATTTCCTTGCTTCATATTAGTGTTAGTGTGATAGAGTTGATAGATATAAGGTCCTACAAGTGGTATCAATCGCCAAACAATGATCTAGAGTTGTTTTTTATTCGAATTTGTGGTGAAAAGCATTAAAACATTCGAATTTTTTTTGTTTTTCTTAGCTTAAAGTTTGTAGTTTTAGGCTTAAGATTGCTATATTCGACCAGTTTGGTGTTTAGATAGGTTAGATCGTACGTTTATTGGATCATTTGGGTGTTATTCGAGCTAAAAAGTCACTTTTTCTACTAAGCGAGTTGTCAGATCCAAAGAAGCGGTTTGTATTTTTTTTGTTGTTGTGCGAGAAAAGTGGAAAAGTACAAAGCGAGTTGAGTAGAAAAGCATCAAAAGACAAACTGTGAAAGCGACCTGTACTTTAAGCGAGTGACACCTTATGCGAGTTGTCCCTTATGCGTTTTGACGTTTAAGCGAGTTGACACTTTAAGCGAGTTGACACTTTAAGCGAGTTGTCCCTTATGCGTTTTGACATTTAAGCGAGTTGACACTTTATGTGAGTTGTCCCTATGCGAGTTGTTGACTTTTTCTCAAGGCGTTTGTTGACTTTTCTCATCAAAACTTCAAACGATCATAACTTTTGAACCAGAACTCCGCTTTCGGTTCACCCATCAAAGCGATCGTGAGAATGAGGAGAATAGCACGCCGAATTAATTAAAGTTTATTTGGGTCAACCTTCGAGGCCTAAATCCGCTCCGAACAGAAGTTATTGAGGTTTTTAAGTTGTCGGACCAAATTTTCACCAAGTTTTCATCACAATAACTGTACTTAATTATCATCAATCACAACTCCTTTATCTTTGAATCAATCCTACATCAACTTTATCAATAATACTTCATCAATGGCTACTCAACAAGACATTCATGCAGCCGGTCTTGGCCGTCCTCTATCTTTGGAAAAAGGTGGATATCTTCAATGGACAAGTCGAATGCTCCGCTACATCAAAACCAAACCTAATGGAAAACTGATGATTTAATCTATTATGAATGAACCCTTCAAGCCTCGACAAGTAAGACCCTGGAATTCCTAATGCAACACCTCCCATCCCACCATCTTTTCGTGATCAAGATGAATCATAATACACTGATGAGGATAAGAAGCAGATCGAAGCAGATGACATGGCAATTCACATTATCCAACTGGGATTACCAAGAGACATCTTTGCTGCTGTTGGTAGCTATGAAACTGCTTATGATATGCGGGAACGTGTTAGACGGCTATGTTATGGAACATAAATTGGACAACAGGACATGGAGAACAAGCTGCTAACTGAATGGGAGAAGTTTACATCTACTCCAGGAGAATCCATTGAATCTTACTATGGAAGGTTTTGCACTTTGATGAATGAGCTTATCAGGAACAAGTTGACACCCAGAAATATATGAGTAACATCAAATTCATCAACAATCTTCAAGAAGAATGGGGACGCTATGTCACTATTGTCAACCAAACAAAGGACTTACATCAAGTGAATTTTGATCAACTCTACGATTTTTTGAAACAAAATCAAGCTGAAGCCAGTGAAGTTAGGAAAGAAAGAATGACAAAGAATCATGATCCCTTGGCACTAATTGCAAAGACATAAACTCCAGTGAACACACAACAACAACCTTCTTCATCATCTTCCACCAACAACAACAAACTGTCATCCCTCATCAACAATTCTATCCACCCGAACAACAAGTCACTCAACAACAACAGTATCCACAATACCAGGATCCGGGAATCACTGATATTGAAGTCAACAAACAGAGGCGTTGTCTAATGCATTCGATATTTGACTAAAGCATTCAAAGGACGCTATTCCACCCAACTAACAACAACCAAAGGATTTCTTCAAACACTGCAATAGACAAATTGCTCACCGGTGTGAATATCGGTCAAGGAGGACAAATGGTTGGAGGTATTGTGAATCACATGGATATGCTAGTGGATTTCATATGGGTAATCGAATATGTAGAATACGGTCAATATGCAGGAAATCAAAGGTTCAAGATCGTGGTAATCGGATGGGTCGACATGTTGGAAATCGGAAAGGTCGAATGTTGTGAATGAGCAGTGGGTAATCCGAATGGGAATGTTGCAGCTCTAGTTGTTTGGAATAATGGAAATGTAAATCGAGTTAATTGGGTTACGTGTTACAATCTGTCAAGGAGTGGGTCACATTGCAAGGAATTGCCCCACTAAGACAAAAAGAAAGACTCAACAGATCTTCGTAAAGCATTGTTGTTGGTACAAAAGGCGTAAGGGGATGCGCTTGAGTCTTGAGGAACATGACTTTGTGGCTATTATGGATGAATTGAAGACCGTGAAGACATCAATGCAACCGCATCTTCATGGCAAATCTTCGAGAGGCTAAGTACGACAATCGATTCTCGACACACCTCCTATTTATGATGCCAATGCAGATATGAGGTACCAATCATTGATCTATGCTATAACAATGTCATATTTGATGTGTTTACTCATGACGAACAACATTATGTGACGCCAAGACCTACTTATGATACATCCTGGACAATCCGAGTAGTAGCAATATTAACTCGAAACTCCATATGTGGATCCTAGTGGAGGTCAGTGGCACAAAATATCGATCCGATGAGGAAACACGTGCCTTATTTGAAACATTAATCAATAATTGTGGCATTGAAATTGAGAAAGTTAAACGGTTAATCGTGAAGTTAAGGCATGAATGATAAATTGACCATGGAGCTTGAGAGGTACAAGGAGAATGCAAAAGCTTTTGAATTTCACAAAACAAAAGTCGAATTAGAAATTGGTTATAGAAATTCGCTTTAAGAGAAAACAATTGCAAATTAAGTATGATACACTTGATGTTAATTTGAACTTAAAAATAAAATCTTTAAACGAGGAAATTTCTGATCTTCAAAACCAACTTTCTAAACAAAAAGCAACTTATTCTGATCTTGAAAAAGAGAAGAAACAGTTGATTGCAGATTTTTCAAAACGAGAAGATTCTCTTCTTGATGAAATTCTCAAGAAAACTAAAAAAATCAACAAATTGGAAATTTTGCTTGTTACAACGGGTCATTCAGCTCAAACTGTCAACATGTTAACAAGTCAGACTAACACATATTTTCATACAACTCAAAAAATGGCTCTTGGTAACAAACCTCCTTGTGCACTCAAGAAAGCTCAGAAAGAACAGCATGTTTTG
Organism: Chrysanthemum lavandulifolium; assembly: GCA_022545495.1. Taxonomy (NCBI): domain Eukaryota; kingdom Viridiplantae; phylum Streptophyta; class Magnoliopsida; order Asterales; family Asteraceae; genus Chrysanthemum; species Chrysanthemum lavandulifolium. The sequence continues at coordinate 263,015,726 of CM040238.1, forward strand.
TACAATGGAAAAGCTTTGGTAGATAAACATGAACCCGTAGAAGTTTGTGATTCTCATGAAACGTTAGAACTCATTGACGAGGGTAGATCTAAAATGAAACAAAAGAACCCAGAAATAAAACTAATCGATTACAACAAACTTAACAAAGTTTCTGGAATTAATTTTGTTCCTCAAAAAGAAAAGTCAAAGTTTTCCATAACGCCCAGTGTTTCAAAAAAAGAGTCAAAACCAGCTTCAAAACCAATTTCAAAACCAGTAGTTGTCTCAAAATCATTTTCGAATATGGAGCAAATGTCTTCAAAGAATCCTTTTAACACAAGTGATGCTAGAAGCATTTTGGATGACGTTAAAACTAGAATTGGGCAACTTCAAGCAATTGTTAAATCTAAAACCAATATTAGTTCTAACAACTGGTTTCAAGCTATCACGATGAAATGAAAAAGGTTTTGAAACTCAAATTGCCACTCGCTAAATAACATCGGTCATGAGGGTAATTCATTTTGAACAAGCATTTTTAAAGAAACAGTGACTTTGTAAAGGACCATAAATCCACAGTAAAGAAAGCCAATGACTGCTTTGAACACATCAAAGTTTTGGAAAATTTAAATGATTATCTCTTCGAAGATGTTATAACCACTGCTATCATGTCCATTGTTTTACAAACATATTCTGTTGAAGATCATGAAAGACCCCAGTCTGAGACCTCCGAAATTGTTTCAAAATATGAAAAAGCTCTTGAAATACTTGAAAAAGAAAATGTATCATATTTTAAACAACTTGATCGAAAAACGAAGGAATGCAAGTATGACAAATTGTCGTATGAGTGTGCCTACAAGGACATGAAAGAACAAAATGATCTTTTGAGGGCTCAGCTGGAATGTCAAAAAGGAAAGGTTGTGGATACTAAGTTTGCAAAACCATTGAATGAGGAGAAAATGAATGTTTCTAAACCAGTTTCCAAACCAAAAATGTCTATTTCTCAGCCTCCTCCAAAAGTCAATGAGCAAAATGATTTGTCAAAACCAATCACTCCACATGCCTTGCAAAATCAAAAAGACAAGATTGTTGAAACAGAAAAAGTGGTTATCGAGAAACCAAAAGTTTTAGCTCCTGGTCTTTTTAGGATGAGTACCACTAATGCGTCTGCCTCCACATCTAAACCATATGGGACAAATGACATAAGTTTATACAAGCATTCTAAAGAGACTAGGAAAGCTGAAACCACTTCTCTTGATACATATGTGAATCCTAATGCGTGTGCCTTACCTTCTACAGGATTAGAAAGCACCTCTAGGAGCAGCAGACTAAAGCCTAAGAGCAATACAAAGAACAATAGAGTCTCGCCTGCCTCTAAGAGAAGTGGCTTGAATAATGAGAAGATAGTAGAAGAACACCCTAGGAATTTACCGCTTTGTAATAAGAACGACATTTCATCTGAATGTAATGAACCTATGAAATTTGCTAAGTTTACTGAATGTGTTGAATCTGTTTGTGTAGCTTGCAAGAAAACTTTAATTAATGTTCAAGATGATTGTGTTTCTAAGAATGTGAATGATAAGCCTGTTCAGAAGAACGTTCCAAAAAGAACTTATGCTAAACCATTAGGAAGAATAGTTGCAAGATTTAGGTTTTACACTACTGATAAGAAGCATAGTGTTTACTTTAAGGATGATATTTGGAAACCAACGGGTAGAATTTTCACACTCCAGAATGGTAGAATAAGTGATCAACCAGTATACCCATTAGAAAACTTCTATGAGTGTGATCAGGAGTTTATCTCTAACCCAAAGGAACCAAAATCAAAACGGTTTCCAAAAACATCTTCTTCTGCACTTGGCGGGTTATCGAAATATGTCTTTGGATCATCGACTCGGGTTGCTCCAAGCACATGACCGAATATGAATCTGCTTGATCAATTTCGTGCGAAATTCATGGAATCGTACGCTTTGGAAATGATCATGTAGCAGCTATCATGGGTTATGGAGATCTACCTTTGGAAATTATTTGATCACTGGGTTTACTATGTCGAAGGGTTGGGACACAATTTATTTTCAGTCGAAGCATTGTGATGCGATTTAGAGGTTGCATTTAGGAGAAATTCATGCTCGTTAGAAACTTGGATGACACTGATCTCTTAACTGAGAATCGTGATACAAAATTGTATGCTATCAACATAAATCAAATGGCCTCTTCATCACCAATATGTCTTATGACACAAGCATCTGGAACAAAGTCCTGGTTGTGGCATAGAAGGCTATCCCATCTCAATTTTGACACTATCAACAAACTTGACAAAGACAACATCGTCAACGGACTTCCAAAGTTCAAATACACCAAGGATCACTTATGTCCATCATGCGAACAAGGAAATAGCAAAAGAGCATCATATAAACCTAAACCCGTACCCAGTTCGGAATCAAAGTTACATATGTTGCACATGGACTTATGTGGCCCAATGAGAGTTGAAAGCATTAATGGGAAAAAGTATATTCTTGTTATCGTCGAGGATTATTCAAGATATACATGGGTTAAGTTTCGAGGTCAAAATACTAGCACCGTGCATCATCATCACTTTTCTCAAGCGTATTCAAGTACTTCTTCAAGCCCCAGAAGGATTGTAAGAACCGACAACGAATGTAATTTACAAATCGTGAGTTAAGAACTTATTTTGAAGATGTTGGAATCACTCACCAGACATCAGTTGTTAGAACTCCATAGCAGAATGGGGTAGTTGAAAGAAGAAATAGAACTCTTGTGGAAGTTGCTCGCACAATGCTAATCTATTCTAGTGCACTATTATTTTTATGGGCTGATGTTGTTGCCACTGCTTGTTTCACTCAGAACCAATCCCTAATCCATCCAAGATTCAATAAAATCCCCTATGAACTAGTGAACAACAAAAAACCTGACATCTCTTACCTTCACGTGTTTGGTGCTCTATGCTATCCAACGAATGACAGAGAAGATCTAGGAAAACTGAAAGCTAAAGGTGATATTGGAATCTTCATTGGATACTCAGATAACTCGAGGGCATTTAGGGTGTATAACAGAAGAACTAGGAGGATAATGGAGACGATGAATGTGAATTTTGATGAACTTTCACGATGGCTTCGAGAGACTCGCTCTAGAACAGCGCGCTTAATCCGATGGCTTCTAATCAAAACATGATTAGGACCCGCACCTAACCAATGTACTTACGGACACATCGATTCAGGACTTGTACCTCAACGAGCTCCATCAACTTCGCTTGACACACCTTCGTGACAAGAATGGGAGAATTTCTTGAGTTAATGTTCGATGAATACTATGGTGGAACTTGACAAATGCATCAAACCATCATTCCACTGCACCCGCTCAAAATCATCCACCACCACCAATGTAAGATGCATCTACCACGGTGAAATCAATGCACCTACTCCATCTACATCATCTACATCTACTCCAGCAACTCCAATTCTTGAAACTATTCTACCAACAGTTGATGAGCAAAACCAAAACATATCATTTCAAGAAGAACCAACTCAAAACCAAAACGATGCAACGTTAGATGAAGACATATTCAAAAACCCATTTGCAACGGAATCTTCTGAATCATCTTCAAGCTTATAAGAACCATCTAACTCGCATATGTTTAATCTATGGTATCCTTCTACTCTGAAGTGGACAAAAGACCATCCAATTGAAGAAGTTATTGGTGAACCTTCACGGCCAATTCAGACGAGACGCCAACTTGCCACAGACTGCGAATTGTGCCTTTACCTTTGCTTAATTACCAATATATAGCCGAAGAACATTCGCGAGGCAATGGCAGAACCCGCATGGATAGAAGCGATGCAGGAGGAACTTCTCCAATACCGTCTACATTACTCATGGGATCTAGTTCCAAGACCAATTGATATTCGTGTCATTGATCTCAAATGGTTATGGAGAACAAAAGGGATGAAGAAATAATTGTAATTCGCAATAAAGCTCGTCTAGTGGCCAAAGGATACGAGACAGGGAAGAAGGAATAGACTTTGAAGAGTCATTCGCGTCGGTAGCAGACTTGAGCGATCAGATTTTCTTAGCCTATCACTCACAAAACATCACAGTTTATCGGAGGGACATTAAGATTGCGTTCTTGAATGGAACTCGAAAGAAGAAGTGTCGTGAGTCACCGGAGGCTTCATAGACATGGAACATCCGGACTACGCCTTGAAACTCAAAAGGCAATCTATGGTTTGAAACAAGCTCTGAGAACGTGGTATAACGAACTGTCCTCTTTCTTGATCAAAAACAATTTCACCAAAGGAACGGTTGATCCTACCTTGTTTACTAGAAAATCCAACAATGACATTTTGATTGTTCAGATTTATGTGGACGACATCATTTTTGGGTCCACTAATCCGAATCTTACAAAACATTTTGAAAATCTCATAAAAACCAAATTTCAAATGTCCATGATAGGGGAACTAAAATTTTTTCTTGGTTTACAAATACATCAATCCCCTCTTGGAATTTTCATTAATCAATCTAAATATACAATTGAGATTTTCAAAAAACATGGTATGGATGATTGCGATTTGGTTGGCACACCAATGGTAACTTCACCAAAAATTGGAGCCGCTTTATTTGGGAAACCTATCAGTCTGAAGAAATATCGAAGCATGATTGGTTCTCTCATGTACCTCACTGCTAGTCGACCTGATATTCATTTTGCTGTTTGCTTATTAGCACGGTTTCAGGCAAAGCCTACCGAACTGCACCTCAAAGAAGTTAAACGGATCTTTTGATACCTAAAGACATCCATTCACATGGGACTTTGGTATCCGAAGGAATCGGATTTGATCTAATAGCCTTTTCGATGCGAGACCACGCGGTGATCAAGCTACGACAAAAGTACATCGAGGAGCACAATTTTGAGTGAAAAGTTAGTCACCGGTCTTCAAAGAAACAATATTGCACTACACTATCAATCTACCGGCCGAGTATGTGTCTCTATATGCTTGTTGTGCTCAAGTTCTATGGATGAGAACACAACTCATGATTATGGTTGTACTTTCGATAAAATACCTATGTATTGTGACTCGAAAAATGCCATAGCCATCTCATGCAATCCTGTTCATCACTCAAAGACTAAGCACATTCGTGTCCGTTACCACTTCATCAAAGAGCACGTAGAAGAGGGTACTGTTGAATAATTTTTCGTGAAGACAGATTACCAACTCGCCGATCTATTTACTAAAGCCCTTCCAAAAGAACGGTTTGATAATTTAGTTCGACGAATTGGAATGCTGCCTAACCCCGAGGAGTTAGAACGTCTTCTCTAATCTTCTTGAAAATGATTTTCTAAAAGCTTATTGTAAACATTTTTAAAACCAAATACAAAATTTGAAAACCAACAAAAGCAAAATATAAAATATAAAACTTTCAAAAAAACACAAAACAATATATAATCAAAATCCAAAATATTCTTCTCACGACATGTCTCTCGTATAATCGATATTCTGTACGTTTCTAGAAATGTCATTCAACAATGATACGGACATGTACAGATGCTTGAGCGAGAGTTCTTTTAATGTTTTCTAAAACATGTCATTTCTCAAAAAAAAAGTTCTTTCACTATGGCTTTCGTATACTTCAGTACGAAACTCGGACTCAACATGATGACTTTTGATTATTTCAAATCAAAACTCATTTTCAAAAGAAAATCTAGTGTACGCTTCAGTGCACTACATTTAAAACTGGTGAGAAATCATCATCATCTTGAGCACCTTTTTCAAGATTGTTCAAAAAGATTTTCAAAATCTTTCACAATATTTTGTGCTCAAGATAACTCCCTCTAAAACCCTTTATTTGATTATGCTTTATTAAAGGGGGAGTATAAAACCAAAATGTTCCAACTTCATGCTTAAATCAAATCCGTTTGTCTCCCCAAAAGTTTCTAAAAATGATGTTTAATCCGTTGATATAAAAAATATCACGCATATGCTATTTTTGAGGGGGAGAAGACGTGATTAAAATGTGATCAAAAATGTTTAATGATCGGTGTTTGAATCTTAAAATGTGATCAACTGCTGAAGCCGAGTATGTGTCTCTATCTGCTTGTTGTGCTCAAGTTCTATGGATGAGAACACAACTCACAGATTATGGTTGTACTTTCGATAAAATACCTATGTATTGTGACTCGAAAAATGCCATAGCCATCTCATGCAATCCTGTTCATCACTCAAAGACTAAGCACATTCGTGTCCGCTATCACTTCATAAAAGAGAACGTGCTAATAAGCAAACAGCAATGAATTGATGAGAAATCAAAGTCAGTAAATGTACCATCTCGAGAAACTTGTGATAGACATGCACTTTCATGGGTCTAACCTTTTTTTCGAGAAGAGTTTACAACTTCAAGTTAGTTATTAGAGCTAATTGTCACCTAAAAACTGACAATGGAACTCTTTAACTAAGCAACAAAACCGTGTCTCGTGGGTAATTGTCTATCATGAGCCGATCAATTCAAAAAGTGCGAACTCTACCCTCACTGTGCAGATTTAAGTCAAAACAATATAAGCACATGTAAAGGGGGAGTGTTTCTGAAAATCAAAACTCTCAAGGTGTTAACAAAATGTTTTCATAATCATAAACACTTTGAGAGATTTTCAAGAAAAATGGTTTTATGGCAAAAATAGGACAGTCATGGAGTTATAAGGTGACTAAGGATAGGAAACCAGTCCTATGATCCGCCAGAGCCGGAGGGATCTACCCAAGGACAATACCCACAGTTAGTATTAGAAGTCCTTAGGTATGATTGAAAAAAGGAGTAATGTGAGATAGGAGAAAGAAGGGTTGAAGAATTAAAAAGAAAAGTAAAGAAAGGGTGAAAGAAATAGCCTCCACAATCAACCTTAGGAAGAAACGGGTTCAATTCATCTGCTCTTGGTTGTCACAAAGATGACACCGGTATTGAAGACAAAGACATCATGGACCCAGTGACGCACTGCACCTAACCTTCTAGCCACTCAAATTCCTCTTAAAATGATTTGTTTCATTCTCACTGGGAACCCTACATAATCTATCAACTTTCTCTTAGAGATCGTGGATATTGAAGAAGGAGACCCTCTCCCTAGTCTCCGCTTAGGAAAACCAAAATGCACTAATTGAGTCTAGAGCCACGAGATTCATTAAAAGATCTCTTTTTGTACTTTGATTAACGTGTATTGTAGTGTTATATACTTTTAGTAAAGTTTTAAGTGGTATCCAGCAAATGTGTGGGAAACTAGAAGGGGGGGTTGAATAGTTTTGTCGATTTTAAGTTGATTTCAAAAACTTTAGATTCGATATTATGTGAAATCGTATGGATGTTGAGAACGTATAGATCTAATGATAATGCAAGCAAATAAATAAAGTTAAGGGATAGAAATGACACAACCGATTTATAGTGGTTCGCCAAGGACACCTTCCTTACCCTACTCCACTCCCCGAGTCACCTTCTAGAGTTCAAGCACTATGTCAACAAACTCCTTCACTTAGCGGAGAAGCCTTCACAACATTGCTTACACTTTTTCCGGTACAAAGCTAGATACCGAGACCGTAGCACGGTGGACCAAACCAATACAACTATTACACAACAAATATGTGAAATATCAAATACAAGATCTTCGCTCTGTAAATCTTGCGGAGTGACAAATCAATCAAGGACCCTTGCTTGGATGACTTGTAGAATGCTCGTGATCTCGCTTTAGAGAAGGACCTATATGAGGATCAAAAATAGAAAGAAGAAGAACAACTCTCTAGATCAAGTGATCTATATGTTAGAAGAGAATGAGAGTGTATGAGAGATTTAGTAAGAAGAGGGAGAGTTAGAATGAAGAAATGGCTCTCTATTTATAGGCAAAATTCTTCACTTTCCTCCCGGATCCCACGGATCCCTTCCACTTGGGATCCGTCTAGTGTAAACCTAGGGATCCGTGGAGCGATCCTCTTGCCCATGGGTATTTTGGTTATGGGTCATGGGTTATGGGTTGGTCCATGGGTTTTCTTTAGATTCAATGTATCTAAGTATACATTGTATCTAGTCTTCTTGGGTATGGGTTATGGTCCATGGGTTATGGTTTTTACCCATCCTAATAAACTATTACAACAAATGTTTAATTACTACATTTTTGTATTTAAATGGCTATATGTAAATGTTTTACAAAAATAACATGTATCCTTATAATTATACTTAAGACAACATTATATTTGTTATCAACAAAACACAAAGAGATCGCAAAATATTAATAAACGTTTTACGGTTTATTTGTATTAACAATCTCCCCTTTTGTTGATGACAAAACATAATATTATGATGAGTAAAACTTAAGAATAGATGTAAGTTTTGAAAGCCCTAAGTTTTACTTCTTCTCCCCTTTTGTCGAAACAAAAAGTTAACCTTGGAGGAAAATGTAGTCCACGTGTTTCTCACTCCCCTTGACGGTAGCTCCCCTAGATTGGGCGTCAAGTGAAGAAAATAAAAATCCTACAAGAAGAAAGGTTAGTAACATGCTTAAATAGTCTTGTGATTGTCGAGAATCAAGATTGGGAGCCAAGGTATGTAAACAAGGCCTTGTAATAAAACAACTAATTGTAGTGGTATTTATGCCACTTACAAGCATGTAAAAATAAGAACAAGACTTGTTCTTGAAAATGACTTCAAAAGAAAAATAATACTAAAAGTGAAAAATAGTAGTAGTGATTCCTTCCATGCTTGCATAAGGTTATGGATGGAGGTTTTGATGAGTAATGGTATTGATGCGATCAAGAATGAGGTTGAGTATGAAACGCATTTCTTCCCTAACTTCTATTGCAATTTCCCTAGTGGATTGGCAATGTTCACAATGTAAATGATGTGGGTAATGAGTGCGGAAGTTTTCCGGGTTGTTTTGATTTGAGTTATGCGAAAGTTGTGATGGAAAATAAGGAAAGTATGGATCAATATCCAGAATGTTTGTAAATGGTGGTGGAAAAGAACCTAGATGTTCTTGTAATGTGATCGGAGCTAATGGTGGTGATGTTTCAAGATCTTGAAATATAGTATTTGGAGATGTGGGGGGTGTTGAAAAGACTAATTCTTTTTCTTTAGGTTGGTTAGATCTTGTTGGAGTCTTAAGGAGTTCCAAAAGAGTTATTTTAGGTGGTGATGAAGTTGGTGTATTCGTTGGTGATGAGGGGGGTGCTATAATGGAAGCATCTTGTGGTGAGTTATTTGATGAGGATGAACCATTTGAGATTGGTTTTGTTAAACAACAAGATCGTATGCTAATCCGTGCAGATATCCTAGAGTTTGATTGTGGTATTTTGGATGGTGGTAGTACAAAGGTTTGGGTATCATGAGAATGATTTTTTGTACTAGGTAATTCATCTAATGGGTTTTTGGATGACATGGTGTGTTGTGTATGTGAGGATGAGATGGATTATGCAAGCATTTTGGGAGTTCTATATATAGAGAAAAACAAAGCATTGTAATGAATGCTTGACCAAAAATGTGGATTAAAATCTAATGATTAGATATGAATTCAAGGCATGTGATCATGAGAACACAAGAATTAAAGAGCATACTCCCAAAAATGAAACAAATGTGGATTTTTCATCCAAAGTGAAAAAAATAGAGTGTAAAAGCACTGCTTTCACGGATCCCACGGATCCTTCCTTGAGGGATCCGTCCGGCATGAAGGCCGGGATCAGTGGGTCCAGTGATTCAGCAGCACAAAATTTTCCTTTTGGAAACATTTTTTCCTAGTGTGTGCCTATATGCAAACTATTTGGAGTTTCGGTTATCTCGACCCCTAAAAGAAATAGAAAATAAACTAGAAGTATAAAACATCCTCTCGAGATAACCCGAAAACACATATTTAGTACATGAGTACGTAATTTTGTGTTATTAATGCTCTAATTCATTGTTGCTTAAATGAATGTACCCGAAAACACATATTAGTTATGTGTCCCTTTAGCATTCAAAAGACATGAGATGCAATGAAAACGGGTTTTACTTTGTATTAATAATGAAAAGCGATTTGTCCTAGATGTGAGAAATTGCTTTTGTGAAATTGATACGGGAAGGTATCATCCTTATAGAAAACATTGTGAAAGTAGGTTTTCTTTGAAAATGTGTAACAAAAAAATAAGAAAGCTATAAGTGGAAAACTCATCTTGGGTTTTGAAAATTCCCGTATTGTTTGTGAGTTGTACGTGAAATAGAGATCCTAGACTCAGAAAGAAGAAGGCTAGTGTTTACATACCTTGTAGAATCAAATAAGTTACGACGTGTGTTCCATTAGACCAAGACCAAGACGAAGTAGGTTGAATTGTTCCCGCTTCAACGGTTTAGTGGGGACGTCGGCTATGTTATCTTCGGATGCTACCTTCTCAATAGAAATGTTCCCCTTTTGAACATTGTCTCTTAAGTGGTGACGAATCTCTATATGCTTTGTGCGATAATGTAATCCGATTCTTGCTTAAGTCGATGGCACCTTTGTTGTCATAGGATGGCTATGTCTCTTAGATGAATGTCGTAGTCTACTAACGCTTGTTTCATCCATAGTGCTTGTTGGCATGCTTTGCCGGAGAAGTACTCGGCTTCGGTTGTTGATATTGCTAGTGCCGTTTGTTTCTTAGAAAACCAAGACGTTAAACAACATCCCATGAAAGTACACACCCCACTTGTACTTTTTCTATCAACGTAATCATCTGCATGGTCAGAATCTGCATATACAATTGTTTCTACTCCCGTGCCCTTAGGATACCATAATCCTAGTTGTATTGTACCCTTAATGTATCTAAATATTCTTTTTACGGCTTCTAGGTGTGATGTTTTGGGGTCTTCTTGAAACCTAGCACATAAGCAAACACTAAACATGATATCCGGCCTACTTGCCGTGAGGTAGAGAAGACTACCTATCATGCCACGATATTTAGTACTCCCTCCGTCCCAAATTATAAGTCCATTTTGACTTTTTCAAAGTCATTTTATTTTAACTTTGACTTTAATTATTTCTTTTAGCGTTATATAATACTTGAAGTAAAACATATAAATGGATATGTGATTTAAATGCATTTTTATTGATATACTTTTCATCAATTATTATATAACATGAAAAAAAATAATTAAGGTCAAAGTCGGAAGAAAAAGACGTTGAAAAATAAAAACTGGACTTATAATTTGGGACGGAGGGAGTATTATCTACGGATTCGCCGTCTTCATTGTTTGTGAGTTTGGTGTCGGATGACATTGGTGTCCTAATTGGTTTCGACTCTTCTAGACCAAATTTCTTTAACATCTCCTTTATGTATTTAGATTGATTGAAGAAGATACCATCTTCTACTTGTTTAATTTGTAGACCAAGAAAGAAACTAAGTTCTCCATCATACTCATCTCGAACTCGTCATGCATGATTTTAGAGAAATCATCACATGTCTTGACATGTGGTTCCGAATATAATATCATCTACGATATTTGTACTATGATTATGTGTGACTCTCTTTCTTAGTAAAAGTGTGTTGTCAACTAACCCCATGGTATAGTTGTGTTTAATTAAAAGGACTGAGTCTATCATACCAAGCTTTTGGAGCTTGTTTAAGACCATAAAGGGCTTTCTTTAATTTATATACATGTTTGGGTTTTCAAAATCGATGAAGCCCGGAGGTTGAGCTACATATACTTCTTCATTAATGAAACCATTTAGAAAAGCGCTTTTGACATCCATTTGATAAATTTTAGATCATTAGCACAAGAATACGCAAGAAGTATTCTTATAGACTCTAATCTAGCCACGGGGGCATAGGTCTCATCAAAGTCTATTCCTTCTTGTTGGTTATACCCTTGGGCAACGAGTCTAGCCTTGTTCCTAGATACTACTCCGTTTGCATCTAATTTGTTTTTATAAACCCATTTTGTTCCTATTATGGTTTGATTACTAGGTGGAGGGACAAGTGTCTAAACATCAGAATTGATTTAGTTCTTCTTGCATAGCCATTACCCAACTTTCATCTTTTATGGCTTCTTGTGTGTTCTTAGGTTCTATGGTTGAAACAAAACAAAACAAGCTACTTTGGTTTTGAACTTGAGACCATAATGTTCGCTCGCTTAGCTTTCCTATGACCTTATCTACGGGGTGATCTTTGGACTCTTTAATGTTTATGATTTCACCATTTAGAGGTTCTTCTTCTTCATTTATCTTTTTCTTTATTACTATAGCTTCACTTTCTATGATCTCGTCATCGACAAGAGGTGGAGAGGGTTTGGGTGGACTTTCATCAAATTTTATGTTTAATGACTCTTCTACCTTCATTGTTTCTTTGTTTAATATGACGTAAGCTTTGCTATTTGGCGAGTAACCTAGAAAGATACCTTGGTTGATTTAGGATCAAATTTTGTAAGGTAATCTTTAGTGTTAAGAATAAAACATTTGCTTCCAAAGACTCTAAAGTGATTTAACGTAGGCTTTTTGCCTCGGAGTAACTCATATGGAGTTTTTCCTAAGATTGGTCTAATTAAGACTCGATTGAGTATGTACGTTGAAGTATCAACGGCATTACACCAAAAATTTTGAGGTATGGATTGTTCATTAAGCATGACTCATTTCTTGAAGGGTTCTATTCTTTCTTTCTACTACCCCATTCGATTGTGGAGTACGTGGAGCCGAGAAGTTGTGAGTAATACCATTAGCGTCACAAAAGGCTCCAAATTGCACTTCATTATCGAATTCCCTACCATGATCCGTCCTAATGGACACTATAGGACTTCTAGTTGTCTTTGGATCTTTTGTTAATATTTCAAAATAATTAAAGGTTTCGTTTTGTTCTTTAAAAATTTTGACCATGTATACTAGAGTAGTCATCCACTATTACCAAAGTGTAGTAGTTGTCTCCATAACTTTGGATAGCGGATGGACCAAATAAATCCATATGTAGTAATTCTAGACATCTAGTTGTGGACACCATGTTTTTAGATTTATGACTCGAATGAGCTTGTTTTCCTACATTACAAGCATCACAAAAATGATGTTCATATTTTAACTTAGGTAGATCTCTTACTAGATCTTTGGATGATAGCGATTGAAGAAGTCGCATGTTGGTGTGACCCAATCTTCGATGCCATAAGGTCGAAGTATCATCCATAGAGGTAAGACATAGTATGTCTTTAGGTTCATTACCTATTTTAGTGACATAGACTCCATGTTTCCTAATTCCTCTTCCTATGGTTAGGCCATTTTTAAGTATCTTACTACCGGTTTCGGTAAAAAGTACATTGCACTTTTTATCACATATTTGTCCTATACTTAAGAGGTTAAAGTTTAGGTTTTATCGTGACACACATCATTAATGGTTAGAGATTTGTTAGAAATCGTACCTTTACCGATGATTCTACTTTTGCTATTTCCAAACACCACATTACCTCCATTTACGGATTCATATGTGGAGAATAGATCCCTATTGCCGGTCATGTGCCTCGTGCACCCGCTATCCTGACCCATTCATCGGGGTCTAGGTCGACCTTTAAGCACACCTAAAACAATGATAAACTCAAAGTTTGGTCCCCATTTGTTCATGGGTCCATTAGTGTTAAACATTCCATTCATGTTAGACATGTATGGATAAGATGAGTATGCATTCCATGGAGCAAAGTTTTGAAAAGGAAAACCATTTTGCATATTAGGGTTCCATCCCATTTGATGGTTACTTCTTGGATAAACGTTATTAGGTCTCCTAGATGCATTATGTTTTGGAAAAGATGGTGCTTTGTTTCTTGCAAAAGTAGGATTATATTTTGGAGGTGGATGTCTAGTGGTGACATGAGTTGGTTTCTTCCTATTAACGATAACGAACTCGGTTCTAGATGAAGAAGTTACGTTATTACCACTAGTTGTCACAGCAGATCCACGGATCCTACTGCACACTAGCCGGTTCCCTTTAGGGATCCGTGGGATCCGCCACAACAAAGGGCTGGTTTCTCTAGTTCTTTAAGAAATTTTGTTTCTTTACTTTCACTAGTTGATGGATCAAGTTGTTGAATACCTAGACCCTTTTGGTTGTTACCGGTTTTAACACCATCGAGTATTGTATCTAAGGTGTTCGTACTTATTCTAGCAATTTTAGAATCTAAATGATCAACTAGTGTTTGAAGTTGAACACAAAGTTCACATTCACCACTTGCTATTTTACCCTTTTCTAAACGTTTTAGTTTTGCTTTTTATTCTATGACTTCTTTATCTAAACGTTGATTTTGACTTTTTAAAAGCTTGTTTTTGTTAATTAGTTTTAAGCTAATATTGCATAGTTTGTCATATTCATTATGCAATGAGTCGTCATCAAGTGATGAACTAGTATAGTATTCGTGACATACCTCGTCATTTGCCATGAGACAAATTTCTTCGTCCTCCTCGTCGCTCATTCCCCAGGTGCCGCTCACGAACGCCTTTTGATCATCCCGTTTGGGACACTTACTAATAAAGTGGTTTGGGTCCCCACATTTAAAGCAAATCGATCATCTTTTGGCTTTTCTTCCTCTTTGCTTTTCCGAAGCCTTCTTATCGTCATACGGTTGTTTGGCGTATCTTCCTTTCTTCTAAAGAACTTTTAAAGTCCCTTACCGCTTAGCGTACTCCTCGTCATCACTACCCGAGGAGGAGTTCTCTTCATCGCTTGAAGCCTTTTTGGCTTTTAAGGCAAGAGATTTGTGTTTCTCTTTACCTTTGAGGCTTGAGTCTTTAGCAAGAACAAGCTCGTAGACTTTTAGATTGCCTATGAGTTCATCGAGGGTGAGAGTTGTCAAATCTTTTGACTCTTCGATCGCCGTCACCTTAGATCTCCACTTGATGGAAGTGCCATAGATATCTCCTAACATGGTTACGGCTAGAAAAGTTTCATCAAGTGCTTGTAAAGATGTAATAATAGTATTAAAGTTAGCAAATGAATGATCTATAGTTTCCTCATCCGATATTGAAAATTGTTCATATTGTTGAACAAATAAATCAATTTATTATTTTTAACTTGTTCGTTTCCTTGATGAGTTACAACTAAAGAATTCTAAATTTCTTTAGAGGTTTTGAGCAAAGAAATTCTTTCGAATTCCTTTTCGTAAAGCATTATATAAACCATTTTGCTTCACTATTTTAGAAAGCTTTTCTTCAAATCATCATTTAGTTTATCATGAGGTATGTTAACTACATTCCCTTTATCATCTTTTGAGGTAGCCTCAAAATCTCCTTCAACAATAATGTACCAAAGATCAATATCTTTAGATTTCACATATGTTTGAATCTATTTTCCAATATATAAAACCATTAGTTTCAAGTAGTGGTGGTCGCTGCATAGATTGCCCTTCCTTATAATTTTCGAACCTATAGTGATCGAAAAGTTTTTAAAATACAATTTTACTTTAAAACTTTTATAAACTTAGCTCTTGATGCCAATTGTGGAAAACTAGAAGGGGTTGAATAGTTTTGCCGATTTTAAGTTGATTTCAAAAACTTTAGATTCGATATTATGTGAAATCGTATGGATGTTGAGAACGTATAGATCTAATGATAATGCAAGCAAATAAATAAATTTAAGGGATAGAAATGACACAACCGATTTATAGTGGTTCGCTACAAGGACACCTTCCTTGCCCTACTCCACTCCCGAGTCACCTTCTCGAGAGTTCAAGCACTATGTCAACAAACTCCTTCACTTGGCGGAGAAGCCTTCACAACGTTGCTTACACTTTTTCGGTACAAAGCTAGATATGAGTCGGTAGCACGGTGGACCAAACCAACACAACTATTACACAACAAATATGTGAAATATCAAATACAAGATCTTACCACGTAAATCTTTCTGGAGTGACAAATCAATCAAGGACCCCTTGCTTGGATGACTTGTAGAATGCTCGTGATCTCGCCTTAGAAGGACCTATATGAGGATCACAAATAGAAAGAAAGAAGAACAACTCTCTAGATCAAGTGATCTATATGTTAGAAGAGGATGAGAGTGTATGAGAGATTTAGTAAGAAGAGGGGTGAGTTAGAATGAAGAAATGGCTCTCTATTTATAGGCAAAATTCTTCACTGTTCCCCAGATCCCACGGATCCCTTCCACTTGGGATCCGTCTAGTGTAAACCTAGGGATCCGTGGAACGCTCCTCTTTGCCCATGGGTATTTTGGTTATGGGTCATGGGTTATGGGTTGGTCCACGGGTTTTCTTTAGATTCAATGTATCTAAGTATACATTGTATCTAGTCTTCTTGTGTATGGGTTAAGATCCATGGGTTATGGTCCATGGGTTACGGTTTTTACCCATCCTAATAAACTATTACAACAAATGCTTAATTAATACATTTTTGTATTTAAATGGCTATATGTAAATGCTTTACAAAAATAACATGTATCCTTATAATTATACTTAAGACAACATTATATTTGTTATCAACAAAACACAAAGAGATCGCAAAATATTAATAAACGTTTTTACGGTTTATTTGTATTAACAAAATTAATTAGTAGTTAAATATAATATTTTGATTTTGTTTCTATGTGCCTAGCATATAGTATACACGGTTTATATCACAAAATAATACACGTAATGTCTATTTATTGTCAATTGAAAGTTTAAGAGAATAAAAATGGTCACAAGAATTAATGAATTATTACCTTCTATGAAGTCTTAAATCATTTTGGTAGTGAAATGAAATTTTACTAATTCTAGAATTGTGCTTTGATTAACGTGTATTGTAGTGTTATATACTTTTAGTAAAGTTTTAAGTGGTATTAAGCAAATGAATTAGTAGTTAACTATAATATTTTGATTTTGTTTCTATGTGCCTAGCATATAGTATACATGGTTTATATCACCAAATAATACACGTAATGTCTATTTATTGTCAATTGAAAGTGTAAGAGAATAAAAATGGTCACAAGAATTAATGAATTATTACCTTCTATGAAGTCTTAAATCATTTTGGTAGTGAAAATGAAATTTTACTAATTCTAGAATTGTGCTTTGATTAACGTGTATTGTAGTGTTATATACTTTTAGTAAAGTTTTAAGTGGTATCCAGCAAATGAATTAGTAGTTAACTATAATATTTTGATTTTGTTTCTATGTGCCTAGCATATAGTAACACGATTTATATCACCAAATAATACATGTAATGTCTATTTATTGTCAATTGAAAGTGTAAGAGAATAAAAATGGTCACAAGAATTAATGAATTATTACCTTCTCAATGAAGTCTTAAATCATTTTTGGTAGTGAAAATGAAATTTTACTAATTCTATAATTGTGCTTCGATTAACGTGTATTGTAGTGTTATATACTTTTAGTAAAGTTTTAAGTGGTATCCAGCAAATGAATTAGTAGTTAACTATAATATTTTGATTTTGTTTCTATGTGCCTAGCATATAGTATACACGGTTTATATCACCAAATAATACACGTAATGTCTATTTATTGTCAATTGAAAGTGTAAGAGAATAAAAATGGTCACAAGAATTAATGAATTATTACCTTCTATGAAGTCTTAAATCATTTTTGGTAGTGAAATGAAATTTTACTAATTCTAGAATTGTGCTTTGATTAACGTGTATTGTAGTGTTATATACTTTTAGTAAAGTTTTAAGTGGTATCCGAGAACTCGAATTAGTAGTTAACTATAATATTTTGAATTTGTTTCTATGTGCCTAGCATATAGTATACACAGCTTATATCACCAAATAATACACGTAATGTCTATTATTGTCAATTGAAAGTGTAAGAGAATAAAATGGTCACAAGAATTAATGAATTATTACCTTCTATGAAGTCTTAAATCATTTTGGTAGTGAAAATGAAATTTTACTAATTCTAGAATTGTGCTTTGATTAACGTGTATTGTAGTGTTATATACTTTTAGTAAAGTTTTAAGTGGTATCCAACAAATGAATTAGTAGTTAACTATAATATTTTGATTTTGTTTCTATGTGCTAGCATATAGTATACACGGTTTATATCACCAAATAATACACGTAATGTCTATTTATTGTCAATTGAATGTGTAAGAGAATAAAATGGTCACAAAAATTAATGAATTATTACCTTCTATGAAGTCTTAAATCATTTTTGGTAGTGAAAATGAAATTTTACTAATTCTAGAATTGTGCTTTGATTAACGTGTATTGTAGTGTTATATACTTTTAGTAAAGTTTTAAGTGGTTTCCAGCAAATGAATTAGTAGTTAACTATAATATTTTGAATTTGTTTCTATGTGCCTAGCATATAGTATACGCAGTTTATATCACCAAATAATACACGTAATGTCTATTATTGTCAATTGAAAGTGTAAGAGAGTAAAAATGGTCACAAGAATTAATGAATTATTACCTTCTCTATGAAGTCTTAAATCATTTTTGGTAGTGAAAATGAAATTTTACTAATTCTAGAATTGTGCTTTGATTAACGTAGCTAGAGTTTAGTAATGAGATTTCTTTGACGCGTATTAATCTTGTAGTGTTATATACTTTTAGTAAAGTTTTAAGTGGCATCTTGCAAATGAATTAGTAGTTAACTATAATATTTTGATTTTGTTTCTATGTGCCTAGCATATAGTATACACGGTTTATATCACCAAATAATACACATAATGTCATTTTATTGTCAATTGAAAGTGTAAGAGAATAAAAATGGTCACAAAAATTAATGAATTATTACCTTCTATGAAGTCTAAAATCATTTTGGTAGTGAATATGAAATTTTACTAATTCTAGAACTGTGCTTTGATTAATGTGTATTGTAGTGTTATATACTTTTAGTAAAGTTTTAAGTGGTATCCGACAAATGAATTAGTAGTTAACTATAATATTTTGATTTTGTTTCTATGTGCCTAGCATATAGTATACATGGTTTATATCACCAAATAATACACGTAATGTCTATTTATTGTCAATTGAAAGTGTAAGCGAATAAAATTGGTCACAAGAATTAATGAATTATTACCTTCTCTATGAAGTCTTAAATCATTTTTGGTAGTGAAAATGAAATTTTACTAATTCTAGAATTGTGCTTTGATTAACATAGCTAGAGTTTATTAATGAGATTTCTTTGACGCGTATTAATATTGTAGTGTTATATACTTTTTGTAAAGTTTTAAGTGGCATCTTGCAAATGAATTAGTAGTTAACTATAATATTTTGATTTTGTTTATATGTGCCTAGCATATAGTATACACGGTTTATATCACCAAATAATACACGTAATGTCATTTTATTGTCAATTGAAAGTGTAAGAGAATAAAAATGGTCACAAGAATTAATGAATTATTACCTTCTCTATGGAAGTCTTAAATCATTTTGGTAGTGAAAATAAAATTTTACTAATTCTAGAATTGTGCTTTGATTAACGTGTATTGTAGTGTTATATACTTTTAGTAAAGTTTTAAGTGGTGTCCAGCAAATGAATTAGTAGTTAACTTTAATATTTTGATTTTGTTTCTATGTGCCTAGCATATAGTATACATGGTTTATATCACCAAATAATACACGTAATGTCTATTTATTGTCAATTGAAAGTGTAAGAGAATAAAAATGGTCACAAGAATTAATGAATTATTACCTTCTCTATGAAGTCTTAAATCATTTTTGGTAGTGAAAATGAAATTTTACTAATTCTAGAATTGTGCTTTGATTAACGTGTATTGTAGTGTTATATACTTTTAGTATAGTTTTAAGTAGTATCCAAGAAATGAATTAGTTGTTAACTATAATATTTTGATTTTGTTTCTATGTGCCTAGCATATAGTATACATAGTTCATATCACCAAATAATACATGTAATGTCTATTTATTGTCAATTGAAAGTGTAAGAGAATAAAAATGGTCACAAGAATTAATGAATTATTACCTTTTCTATGAAGTCTTAAATCATTTTGGTAGTGAAATGAAATTTTACTAATTCTAGAATTGTGCTTTGATTAACGGTATTGTAGTGTTATATCCTTTTAGTAAAGTTTTAAGTGGTATCCAAAGAAATGAATTAGTAGTTAACTATATTATTTTGATTTTGTTTCTATGTGCCTAGCATATAGTATACACGTTTATATCTCCAAATAATAAGAGAATAAAATGGTCACAAGAATTAATGAATTATTACCTTCTATGAAGTCTTAAATCATTTTGGTAGTGAAAATGAAATTTTACTAATTCTAGAATTGTGCTTTGATTAACGTGTATTGTAGTGTTATATACTTTTAGTAAAGTTTTAAGTGGTATCCAGCAAATGAATTAGTAGTTAACTATTGTTAGGTCACCATATTAGTAACACAAGCATCAATATGTAAGAAATAGAGAAGGAGAATGATCGGATGAACAATAAACACACACACACACTCGTATGACTTGACCGGTTATGCGTAGGAGATGTGAAAGTGAATAAATTGAACCACCAACCCTCAAGTGAGGGTTATACAAGAGTATTTATAGGAGAGGGAGCTAGGGCAACACTCCTAGTCTCTTCCTTTCCTTATTGGACTTGGGCCTAGGCTTATGGGCCTTCTACATAAGCCTAAGCTAATAACAAACATAAAGGCCATAATTAAGCTAACTATTACATTTTATTACTAACACTTGAAATCATGTTTAGAGTGATTCCAACAATCTCCCCTAAGTGTTAGTGATTGAAAAATATAAGCGTGAAGGTGCTGATGTAATAGTAGCTTTGACGCCTTCGACATTCTTCTTTCTTGTGAGAAGAATTGCCTTGATTCGAACAATCTCCCAGTGTAGAGAAATTGTCTTCTTTGAGCAGTTCGCTTTGACGTCATCATTATCTTTGTTCTTTGATCATTGTTCTTTGTGATGGTAGTGATAGTATATTGTTGTTGTTCGCATCAAGTCTACCTCAGTCCGCTTCGTTGCTCGGTGTCTCCGTCATTCTTCAACATGCTCACACGCTCTTTGGCGTTGGATTTCAGATCTTGATGAAGTTCTTTAAGTCTTTAAACTTTGTAGATTCTTTGATTAAACGTAGAATCATTCGACTTTTTGTTGCCTTTGAGAGAACTTCCATTAGTGATGATGTTGGTATGAGCATGTGAAGAGTCTCACGATCATTCCGCTCCGAGCTTCCATAAGAAAACATGAAAGCGGTTAGTAATAAGCGGATTCCGGCACTTACAAGTTTGAACTTCGAGAGTGTTATGACATAGTGTGAAAACACGCCTCTAATTCTTACAAAGGCCGTTCTCGAACTGAGTCCCACAAGTGAGATAACGCGATGTGCCAAGTACACCTACGATTCGTATGAGTTGTCGAGGTACACCAAGCATCACCTCACGATTGTAGAACGTTTGAGACACACTAAGCGTAATCCACGGGAGTTACTGGTGACTCTGTGGTCGTTTGATGTTGACCACGGCGGGAGTTTCCATTCAATCACCGAGGATCACAATGTGAACCTCTCATAAATGTTCTCGACAGATTGCTAAGATCTGTGAAGGACTCGATAACGTACCGCACCGATGTTCTTATTGTTAAACAACAAGTGATGAAATGTCAATTGTACCTAAGAGATCTTTTGATGAATCTTGTGGCTCTAGACTCAATAGTGCGTTTGGTTTTCTGAGCGGAGACTAGGAGAGGTCTCCTTCTTCAATATCGCAATCTTTAAGAGAAAGCCGATAGATTATGTAGGGTTCCACGTGAGAATGAAACAAGCTCGTTGATAGAAACTTGAGTGGCTAAGAAGGTTTAGTGCATGCGTCCATCGGGTCCATGACGACTTTTAATCTTCAATACCGGCGTCATCAAGTGACAACCAAGAGTATATGAATTGAACCCGTGTCGCCTAAGTTGAATAACTGGAGGCTATTTCTTTTCACCCTTTTCTTTGCATTTCTTTTAATTCTTCAACTCCTTCTTTCTCCGATTCTCATTTTCTCCTTTTACAATCATACCTAAGGACTTCTAATTCTAACTATTGGTAGTGTCCTTGGGTAGATCCCTCCTCTCAGCGGATCATAGACGGTTATTCCTAACCTTAATCACCTTATAACTCCATTGCAATAAAACCATTTTCATGAAGATCTCTCAAAGTGTTTGTGAATGAAAAACATGTTTGAACACTTCAAGAGTTTTAGATTTTCGAAACACTCCCCTCACATGTGCTTAAGAGTTTTACGAAAATCAGATAGTGAGGAAAGAGTTCGCACTTTTGAATTGATCGACTCAAGATAGACAATTCCTTGCGAGACACGATTCGTTGCATAGTTAAAGAGATACATTGTCGACTTTTAGGTGACAACTAGCTCTAATAACTACCTTGAAGATGTGGATGACCCGAAAGGTTGTCAAACCCGTCAAAGTTCATGTCTATCAAGAGCTTCTCGAATGGGTACAATTTACTTAGATAAGTCTTGGAAGACAAATCTTTTCAATGTATGACTGTTCAGATCCCGTCAATTCATGGGTTGAAGTCTTTTCACACGAGGATTCAACTAGAAAAACATAACATATTTCTTATCACATATTTTCTCCCCCTCAAAAATGGCATATAAATGTTATTTTGAAATGTTGAGAATAACTATGACCATTGTGAGTTTTGTGGGAAGATTACACAAAGAACTTTTTTGAACAAAGTTTTAAGTCAAATACTCCCCTCAACAAGTGATATAAACGGTTGAGGTTTTGAAAAATCATAAGGGAAGTACTTGTTCTTTTGAGCAAAACCTTTGAAAAATGAAAGGTTTGATAGGTTTTACTCAAAAGAAGCTTTAAGCTCCTTTATAAGGATTGTGGCATCAAGCGTACCACGTGGTCCTTTCATTACAAGAACGGGACTGTAATGTGTGCACAAGCCATAGTCATTATAAATCACACATCCAAATAAATATGAAATAGAAGCGGTTTAAGGGTACGGTAGTCCAAGAATATCACCGTGAATGCGAGCAGACGTTGATAGCGGTGAGATTAATCTGGGACGACCACCTACAAAGCTCTCTAGTGTTACGAGCGGGTCCCTTCAGCAACCTTTCATCAATCATAGTGATGATCCTCTTTACATCCCGTATGTCACGAGAGTTCCATCGCTTTGGTGTCCCAATGTCTTCATGTATATCCTTCAACCTATAAGCCAATCCGTCCCGACCTTCTTGTGTGTGATCCCCAAACTTATGAAGATCTCTACGCCATCAAGCGATTGCGTTGTAGTTCACTCTGGTAAACTACTCCGAATGGTTTCTTGGAGGGTATATTTTGGAAGTTGGTTGATGTCGGGAAGTTCTAGCCGAGGTGCGGTGAAGTTGACACGGGTCTCATACGACTCAACAACAAGTTGTAGATCTTCTACACGTTCTGTATCACTATGCTTCGATGAATATGAGCAAGGACTTGATGTATTCACGTTGAATTTCGATCGAGAATTGTCTCATGCGTCCCATACTTTGGCAAGATACGGATCTTCAATGTCGTTGAGAGACAAGTTACGAAAGTCCGCTTCACGAATTCATAGTCTCTTCGTCTTGTCTTTTGACCACAATTTTCTTGAGGAAAGTGTAGTCCCATTTAGACGAAGAGCTACATGCTTAACAACAATGATTCCTTTAGTACTGAACACTTCATGTTGAGACTTACGAACTCGCGACTTCTATAGTAGATTCGTCGACGTTCCGGCCAATGGTGAATCCCATACATTGCATCACGGTCATACAATTCCACATTGTTGGAAAACATATGGGTAGCCTTTTTCACGATGGCTATGCGGTTAGAGTATATGGTCAGGGAATGGAAGTGTCGATGATGTAGCGTATTCTTTGAACCATCATTGCCGTGTAGAAGAAATTCCAAGTCATTGTTGAAGAAGTAGCGAAATGGAATCTTAGGGCGATCCGGTTGGCCAATTGTTGGTAGAGGTTTAGACCAATCGGTGTAGTATGGAGCATTGTCTCTTCCGGTAAAGTCTATGTTTGCTTGAGGTTGAGCCAATCAATGTTGTTAGACATGGCTCGTGCTATGTTTTCAAGGTGATATTCAACCTCGATGGCACTTTCCGAGCTGTCTTTTAGTAGTTGAAAAGCTTCATTCTTGATTCGTTTCAACTCGATTTCGTCATCTTCTTCACTGGAATTTTCTTTCAAGAACTTTTCATGCTCCAATGTACTACCGTCTTCCGGATCTTGACCTTCGGTGGGTAGGGAGTAGAATTAACAAGTGTAGAAAATCGATCGTATTCATCGGTGTCATCTTCATCTAGCCATGATACGACATTAGCCTTAGGCGACTTCTTCTTTTTCTTTTGTTGGGGCTCAAGGACTTCCTCATCGTCACCACCCGTATACTCAAAGTGATCACCGGTTTTTTACGAGTCTGGGTGGTAACTCGAATCTGAGGTTTTTCAAGAAAGAGCGAGGAGGAGATCGTGGTTGAGCCGAGTCCTTTGGGTGGAGGTTGCATTGAAGATGATTCACCAGTTTTCTTCGGATGTTTGGGCTCATCATTCTTATCCTTATCCTTATCTTCATCATCTCCTGGACGTTTAGGCCTTTGAGCTTCTTCTCTGCATGCTGATTTGAGTTGGTATTCCAGTAATGCTTCAAACAATATACCTTCGTAAGAGGCAAATGTTGCAGATCTTTTAGACATTTGAGCTACCAGCCGGTTAACCAATTCAGCATCTGAGAAGATTATGGGATCAACTGGATTGATGTTTACATGCATTGGTGTTGATTTCATAGTTTGCTTGGCCAGATGTAAGAGATTCGGATAGAGTTGTTTGGTAAACATCTCCTTTGTAACTCGTGAACGATGTCAGAAGGAACTTATGAGTGTAACCTTTGATCATCTCGTTCATTTCCCTTGAAGATCACGTTTCATGAACTTACGGGCGTATTCCCTTTCAACTTGCATCTTGTCATTCTAGTCATGCGATATCAGAGGCGATCGTGAGAAAATTCAGCTTCTTGTAAAGCACGTCTTTCTTTCTGACCTGTTTGACAGCTTTCACGATTCGAGTAATAGCTTGAGAGATCCAAGAGGCAGTTGGCTTATTCACTGATCTGGATGTGGATCTGGTTGATCTTTTGGATGGTGAGGGTGAAGAATGAGAAGACGAATCTGATGATGACGAGACGTGAGGAGACTCGAGGTCCTTAGGTGGTTCAGAGGTTTCCTCATTAGAACGAGCGGGACTGTCTAGAAGAAAGTGATCATAAGCGGTTTCTTCTTCATTTCCAGACTTAGTCTTATCATCAGCAAGAGTTTTCTCGGTCTTTTCAGTTTCTGGTTCCTCAATATCAAAGTTGATGGAATCCTCAATCTGCCGTTGGTGTTGTTCGTGGGTGATGGTGGTACCAGTTCCCTTATCGGGTTGATTAACCGTGATCAAGAACTGGTGTGGCTTGAGTACCACCGCTTGAACCTCGAGGGCACGAGTTTGATCTTTACAAATGCTTGACAAGATGTTTATGTCGAGTTCCTTCAACTTCCTTTGATATTCCTTTTGCTCATCTATTGGTTCTTCTTCAGACTCTCCTTATCATGCTCAATCACCGGAGTTTTCTTTTTCCTTTATCTGCTGGTGGACCGGGAGATCTAGCTCGATGGATTAATATCGGTTGCGGTTTGAGTAGAAGATCTCATCGTCGATTCGGTTTCTTGAGCTTTCGTCACTAGCTTTCTTGGCGGTTCGAGATTAGGAACAGGAATAGGAATGGCTTTAGAGGGAACTTTCCTTTTGAGTGGAGGTTTCCTCTTCAGAACATTTGATGACTCTCGGTGCTTATGCACTTGCTGCACTCCTCGTCGGTTTTCTGGTAGGTGTACCGAAGGCTTGTCATCGAGAAACCAACTTTTCTTTCTTCAACCGCTACGGATACCTTTTGTATGTGTAGAGCTTTTTGATTTCATCGATGGAAGGTGATCCGCAACACAGCACCATGTTTCTTTGTTGTTGATTCCTTGAATCGGCAGGTTAGAGTAGGTTCATCAACATGTCATGATTGTTGGGGTCATTGAGTCTCTTGGGGATATCGAGATTAAGTCCAAAGATCTTTGGATCAACAGTTTTGTATATCCGATATAAGGAATCTTTGAGCCAAGCTTTTGAGGACTTACATCATGTCGTCCCATATCGTAGCTTCAATTTCGATGTGCTTCATGTTGATCAAAGCCCAAAGATCTGCGAGCTCCATGAGCTTGGGATGCTCATAGCCACCGTCACGACCGGAAGCAGTTTGGTGATGATGATGTAGAGAGTTCTCGTGGTTGAGGAATATTCTTAAGATCCACGTATGAATGCTTAGTGATTACTCCGTAGCTTCGTCATAACCAATGTCGATCATGAATTGGAGAAACAGTCTCTTGATTGGTGCAACATTGTAATCGGTAGGCTCGATGTCGGGAATGAAGAGAACAACCCTTAAGTCTGCAGTGTGATGGTGACTTGTTTGTGGTTGAGAGTCACGATCGCGAAGATTCTCGTCCTTTGATCTTTGCATTGTGTTCCCGAACTCGATGAATGTAGATCTCCCAGACCTGTAAGCGTAATTTGAGAGCATGTTTTGATAAGGATGATTCTTTAGAATATCCACAATCAAGCAAGAAGACTCTAAGCGGTGAGAGTTTCAAAGTCAACGAAGGTTGTTCTTTCCAATCTTCATCGGATAGCCATTAGGAAGATATCGACAATGGTGAGAACAGTTGGTGCATCCACATTCATTTGGCGTCCATGTCTAGATCTGAAATACATTTAGCCAAAAGAACCAACATATCGAAAGACATTATGTTAGTCAACGGTGGTTTTATTGTCTAATTATTGAATGTGATATGTTGATGATTGTTACGAGTCCAATGTCACTTGTTTGTCCAATAGTCCAATGACGTCGTGATAAGTTTCGTGAGTTAGTTAACTTTAAGTTTTAAAGTTCATGTTATCACTTATTTTTCACAACATATTAAACGTTTAAGCTTATTAGTGACATTATTGGTTTCGTGACGTTATGATTTATTTATTTACAAGTTTGCACGCGTAACAATTCATGATTAAGGTTAAACAAGGCTTAGGCGTAGAAATGGCAAGCTTATGCGTAAGCAGGGAGTGACATCGCGTAAAATGCAAGCTTATGCGTGGGTTCTTGACTTACGCGTAAGAAATATTACAGCGTGGAAAAGGGGACCTTATGCGTGAGAGCTTACGCGTAAAGCATATAAAACCTTACGGCGTAAGGCTTACTCGTAAGAGTAGACCATATGCGTAGAGTCATTTGTTCACGCATATCCTTCACGGATACGCGTAGTCCCTTATGTAGAACCTTCACGCGTAGCAGATTCGCGTAAGATTACTCTTCACGCATAACCTTCTCGCGTAGTGATCCTTATGCGTGAGATTGCTAATAACCTTGATTCTGAATTTTCACTTGTAACAAACCTGAAATAAGTTCATCACAGCATCAATATTAACGCACACATTCATTCTATAACAGATTTAATCGCAAACACTCATTCAAACGGTTAGGCGTAGAAATCCTTATGCGTAAACCTAAACCCTAAGGTTTAATTTATACGAGTAAGAGATTTAGCCATAGGAATTGCACCAAAATGATTTTGGTAAGTCTAAGAAGCCTATTAAGTTGTCGTATCCAAGTTTTAACATCAAATATGTCATGAATCAAAAAATACCCAAACCGTATGAACATAAACCCTAAAATTCAAATACTATCACGATTGATGTTTCTGGGCGAGTTCTGGGCATAAATATGTTCAATTATACTTGTAAACAACATCTTATGACAATCTTTATTACCAAAAACACTCACATATGAAAACCCCCAAACTAACGTATGAACCCTAATTTTCAAAATCAATCAATTCATGTTGTTGGGTATGTTGTATGATCAAAATAGTTTCAATGATGTTATATGAACGTTTTGACACTATCATTTTAACCATAAACACACAAACATGATTATGTGTTCATACGCTTATGCGTAGAACACAAAATCACTCATATCTCACGCTTTAACCGTTGGAGTTGTAAAAGATTCAAAACCATTGTTTGTAAATACGTTAAGATTATGAAACCACTTACAAATTGAAGATCAAGAACTCGGATTTGCAGATTGAATTTTAGGTGTAGGATAGGTTAGGTTAAATAATAAATGTGATGAGTAAATGTTGTTAGGTGAAGTGTTTTGTTAAAATACTTTGACCTTTTGACACTTTCGATCCTCCACCTTTACCATTTATATCTAAAGCCTTTAACTTCCATTTGGTTACCAAGCGAATGATGTTTTGGAAAGAAATTTGACGACACTCCCCTTGGAGAAATAATGAAGTTTTATAAATTTCGATCAGGAGTGTCGATGAACGGAAAAATGACCATCATTAATAAAGAAACAACGGGATAAGATAACACGCAAGTACAAGGTTTTTAATGAAACTGTTAAGTGATTGATTTCTCCCCTCAACACTTGATCGAAAAATACCGAATTTTGAAAGATTAGAGTGTTGACGGAAGAGATGTACTTGCCATGTTTAAAAGAAATATCGATAGAAGAATATTTTTGTTGTTTTATCGGGTTTTATATTTTTGTATTTTGTTTTTGAAAAATATTTACAAAAGAAGTTTTGGTGTTTGGTGGTTTTTAAGAATGTTTTAAGAGTTCATCCAATTCCTCTTGAGTCAAACACCGTATACCAATCCGTTGGGCAACTCATTAAACCTAGCGAGGAGCTAAGGCTTTGGTGAGAAGATCGCGCAATTGGTATTACATACCACAGAGTATAATTCAACAGTTCCTGTTCCACGTGGTCCTTGATGAAATGATATCGAAGATCGATGTGCTTTGATTTGGAGTGTTGAACGGAGTTGCAGATCGAAATAGCACTCCGATTGTCGCAGACATCGGGATTCTCAAATCGTAACCATAGTCTTTGAGTTGTGTTCTCATCCAAATGACTTAAGCACAACACGCCGACATGGCTACATATTACCTTGATTGAGGATGATGATGTGCAATCCGCTTCTTTGATTGCCATGACACTAATTTATCACCAAGAAATTGTAATGCTCTGAAGTACTTTTCCGTGAATCTAAGCATCCTGCGTGGTCGGCGTCTGAAAAGCGATTAGTTCAAAACCGTAATCCTTGGATACGGATCCCCAAATTAATGGTTCCCTTGATGTATCGGAGGATTCTTTTAGCCTCGAGAGGTGGTTTCGATTGGTCTCGATCGATAACGGGATCAAAGATATCGGCAAATACAATGTCGTCTAGCGGTTGTTAGATACATGAGACCCAATAATACTTGGTATTTGGTATGGTCCACCAATTTCCCATGTAAATCGACATCTAGCTTCTTGGTAGTAGCCATTGGTGTGGCATAGGTGTCACGCTTTGCATTCAAATTTGTTTAACAATTCAAGGGCATATTTGGGTGACTCGAAAATACCATGGGGTGATTGATGAACTTGCGAGTCCTAGAAAGAGCGTAAGTTCACCCATCATGGACATTTCAAAATGTTTCTTCATTAGTTTTGCAAAAGCGATTGAGTACTTTTATGTGTTGACCCAAAATGATGTCATCCACGTAAATTTGAACAATTAAAATATGTTCCTGTGATATTGTATGAAAAGAGTTGGGTCGACCAAACCTTTGGTAAAATGATTGGCAATGAGGAAAGATGATAGCTTATCGTACCATGCAGGGAGCTTGTTTGAGACCATCTGAGCTTTGTTCGGTTTTAGACATGGTTCGGGAACTCGGGATCAACGAATCCTTACGGTTGGTGACATAAACCGTTTCTTTAAGTTGCCCATTACGAAAAGCATTTTTGATGTCCATCCGAAAGACCGTTATATTCATATGAGCGTGAACGCGAAAGATCGAACGACCTCAAGGCGAGCAACAGGAGCAAATGATTCTTCAAAATCAATCCTCTTCACGTCGATAACCCTTAGCCACCGAGGCGTGACTTGTTTGATTCGTTCCTTGACATCCAATTTGGTCTTCCAAATCCATTTGAGACCAATGAGCGTAAACCCATGTTGGTCTTTCAACCGGTTCCATACTTCAAGACATTTGAATTGGTTGAGTTTTTCTTGCATGGATTCAATCCGGTGTCCTTTGTCATTCGTCTTTAATGTTTTTAGGCTCGAGTTAGCGGACGGTGAGTGCATAAATGCAATGTTCACCATCGTGTGAAGACGTTGTCTCGTAACGATTGGTTGATTCGGTTGCCAATAATATTTTCGAGGAGGATGGTCTTTTGTCCATCGATGTGTAGAGGGTTGATGTTGGTATACATTGTGCTGATTTTGAGGATTCAAATGGCTTGTAGATGATTCCACGACATCAGTGCGTGAGTCTCATTAGCAAACGGGTTAAAGAACTCATTTGGATCAAAATCTGCGGGTGGGGTACTTCATTAAGAAAATCATCACCGGTTCATCATTGTTGGAAGCGGTTTGTTCAATCGTTGTGGTGGAGTCAATGGTGGTGCTTCTTCAACCGTAGTTGTTGTAGCAGTGTGTCGGTATAAGAGGTGTATCGGGTTGAGTGTTAGGAATTAGAAAATTCCATAGTGAAGTGTCTGTCGCCCCAAATATTATCTAGCATAAGTTAGCTCGTAGACTTGTAGTTATTTACGTTGTTTAGTAGTTTATTAGTTATTTAGTAGCGTAGTTTAGTGTAGTGCAACACCGTGGAGGAAGGACGGTCTTTACCAGTATCCACGATCCAGCGGCCGATGGGAGGTCGTTGAGTCTCAGAACTATAAATACCCCTTCCATCCATGGAAGGGTGGTGCTCTCAATCTAATATTCCATACTTTTGTGTAAACCTCTAGCAAGAACACCCTCTCTCTCTACTAACTCTCTAACTATGGCAAACATGTATTTTGATCATCCAAGACCACCCGAATCATCAACACAATAATTATTTGGATCCTAAAAATTGGTACCAGAGCCCAGGTTTTTGTGTCTTGATGATTTTTGGTGGTTCGAATCTTGTCTTAAACTGTTTTGATATCATTTTAATGGTCGGATTTACTTTTTGAAAAACAAAAAGCAGTTTATACAAGTTATTTTATGTATCTTTTGGGTTATTGTCATATGGTTAATGTTTTGGGTCCAATATAATGTCCTTTAGCGATTTACATTTTACGGGTTTATTAAATCTGGTGGAATACTCGCGAGCAAAATGTCAAATGGTCTTAAGCAAAAATCGGTCATCCGTCATTTTATTATATGGTCAACCATCTCATTTCATGGTCAAACGGGTCAAACAGTCTTAACATGTAGTTTTATGATGTATTCCTGGGTATTTTTGAATATGGTCGGAAAATAGTCGGAAAACTCATCGAAATCTTGCTAGCGAGTTGTCATTATAAGATGTCCAGATACATTGTTTTCAAAGCATGTTGACTATTGAGTCAGCTAGCGCTAGCGACTTGACTCGTATCTAGCGACTTGACTCGCACTAGCGACTTGACTCATGACTAGCGACTTGACTCGTAGCTAGCGACTTGACTCGTAGCTAGCGACTTGACTCGTATCTAGCGACTTGATGCGTAGCTAGCGACTTGCTTAAGGTAAAAGGTAGCGACTTGCCTGCTTTGACTTTTGAGTCAAACTTAAACAAGGTTAGCGACTTGTTTTGGACGAGAAAGGATGAAGAAGATGTTTAAGACATTGACCACACGACCACAACAATATACCAAATACCAAATCTAAAACTCGACTTGACTTAACCATCATCGGTCAAGCTTTTGTTATAAAAGCGAGATGAGCGATGAATGATCTTATCGATTGAAACAACAAATCCAAAACCAAAACAAACAAATCCTCCATCTCATTCTACCCTTCAACTAGACTCAATGAACAATATGAAAACACATAAAAATCTCGGTTTATTAGTATGGTGATATTTATTTCAAGACCATTGAAGGCCCTCAACACGAAATTAGTTCTTCACCGATTCTTTATTATCTTTAAGAAGCTTAGCCTCATGTGTTTAATTTTCAAAATTAAGGAAAGACTATAACAATTATGTTATATCTCTCCTTTGATTCGTTGAAAACGAAAATGGAGACATAAACATAAAGTTTAAACCTACCTTTTCTTGGTATGAGTTAGTGGTCATCTCTAAGCCGAGCCATCCACATGGCGAATAAATATCACTTGTGTCTATAAACCTCGAGCCTTCCTTGTAGCGAGGTTAATTTGAACATCAAAGTAATGAATCTGTTTCAAGGATTGAGATGATTGGGTCTTATGTTGATTAGTTTTGATGGAATTGATTGAGTAAAAAAAAGACTGGTTCTTGATTTCTAAGATGGATTTTGGTAATGAAAGTATTCCCAGATCTGTTATTATTATTGGAGGCGCTTAAGTGTGTGATTAGGGTTTGTGTGTTGATGGTATGATAATCTGGAAAGATGGGAGGCGGATATTTTATGTTTAGGGTTTGACAAAGTGTGAGTAGTTTTAGGTTTAAGTGATAAATTGTGTTTTATATCCGGTTTGTCATCATCTAGGTTGGTTCGGGTATTCCTACTCTTTGAGTGGATTTGGGCTTTGTTGATAATGGATCGGGTCTTGATTTACTTTGGGTCGTGTATCTAAGTTGGATTATGAGCTGTTATCATAGTTTTTGGGCTGATCGATGGAATCAATGGATTGGGATGTTATTAATTGAACATGAATACACGATGGGTCTAACAATAAATTGTTATCCGAGATTTTTGACATTTTGGATACAATTTATTGCTGTTTTAATGAGTTGGAATTATTGGTATGGTATTAATTTTTCACGGAGGATACATAAATTTACGGCTTGGCGAAAAAGTGAAAAATGACTACGTGGTTTGTGTACGGTATTATTGAAGTGACGTTATCTTCATATGTGGTCATTACTATTAGCCGATGAATCAATGGAGGTTCATTTTCGCAATTCCATGAGATATTCGGCCCACAAAATGTCAATGATACTTCATCTAAGCAAAATATTTCTAAGAATCGTCGACTTCGGTCATGATTTTTTCAAGATGTTTGCTTATGACAAGAACTTGTCGTGCAAATAGTCGTACGTTATGATGCTTCGAAAGTTGAAACCATCATGGGGAGAAATGTGTACTTTGATGTGTTACGGTCAACCTCCGAGGGGAAGTAGTATACTACTTGACTTAGTATGGTTTGTGAAAGTCATCTACATTTGGGTATAGAATTGTTCATGGTGTTGAATGATTCGTTGATGAACATTGCATGTTCCCCTAAAGCAGATATTCACGAAACCAAATTTGTCTTAACACATTCAAGTCGACATTGTTTACGGTTTTTCTTGATTTTGTAAAATCCTTGAAAGAAATTATTTCTCGGTTTAAATCATAGACTTGTAAAATCCCGTAACAATGGAAACATCACGGTAAAAGTAATGAGCATTTCGGATCTATCTTGCGGTTTATTCTTGGTTTTGTAAAATCCCTGAAAGATACTATTTCTCGGTTTAAACCATAGAAGCTGTAAAATCCGTATTGATGGACCATCACGGAGAAAGGAAGGTGTATTTATGGATCTTATCGATCTTTGGTACTACGGTTTCTTCTTGAAGAAGGATAAAGGGTGTACTTCATGAATTGGATGTGTGTTTGGATATTCGTCATGACGGTTTGGTTATTATATGGTTTTATCGAGTTACGTGTTTTTATCCATGGTGGGATGGAAACCATTATCATAGTTCACTTAAAAGCGTCAAAGGAGGCTAGATTTGAGCGTTTAATCAAGATGTGACAACGCGTTAATTCACTATTATTTATTTGAGGTGAAGTGAAATATCACGGGCGAGTGTACTTAGTATCTGAAGGTATCGGGGATGGTTGGATGAAGATTCTTCGAGATCCTTGTTCGAGCTTATTTTCAAAAATGAAGACTTGGAAATCTAGTTATTGTTGGGTGTCTTTTACCTTTTCTTTTACCACTTGGGGGAATTGGGCTCATACCACCACAAAATAACTATCACTTTAAGGAGTTACGTTGTAGTGCTCAGTGTCACATTCAATTGTGGATTTTCAAGAGGTGATGTACGTCTATTACTTGATGGTTGGTTGGTTGAAGAGTATAGAGTACTTAGAGATTCAATGGAGCATGATTTCTCGGCACCGCTCTTTGTTACATATGTGCAAGTTTAAGTCACGAGTTCGGGTTAGCTTACTTCAGAGTCAAATTCATCATATTGGGTTTTCTCCACCAATTGTAACAACAAAGAGCCTCTGAGAATGATAATGGGGATGATTGCATGTTTTGCTAAGAGAGCGGATAAGAGAGAGATTATGACGTCTGCTCACATCGATTCGAGCCTCGTACTCAAAGAAAAGAAATGTGTACGTTTCAGGTGCGCATTATCTTCCAAGAAGAGAAATCTTCTTATGACGTATGAACACAACAGTTCATGCCTCGTACTCTAAAGAAAAGAAATGTGTATGTTTCGGTCGCATCATCTTAAGAAGAGAAATCTTCTTATTTATGACCATTCTCATCAACATGCTTCATACTTTTCCATGCGCTTCAATTATCAAGTGAACAAGGGCTACCACTGAGTGTTTTCTCATTCCACTTGCTCGATTATAATGAAGATGGCGACATCATGTGCTTATTTTGCGGGAGAAGTGTGAATAGAACATTCGGATGATTTTCACTTATTTAATCAAGAATGGCATCTCAGTATGCAATTCTTGAGGGGGAGAAGAAGTATGATAATTCTGCATGGTTGATTGATATATGAGAATAAATGGTCAAACGGCTCCAAACTCATGTAAGAATCGAGCTAGCTTCTTCTTATCGGGTAATCTTCACATGGAGTTTCTTCTTAAGAGCCGTTAGTTGACATCTTCACAAGCTAATATGAGTTTATTGATAAAGTGCTTCCGGTTAATGCTTCACGTGCACATCAACATGATGATTCGAACAACCTTACATTCTTGTTTGATGTGATTGTTTGCTTGGTGTTACCATTTCGTGTGTTCGTTGCTTGGTGATTCTTGATTTCCTTGATGAACATCTTCTGTTCTTGTTTGATTGGGAGGATCTTAATTAAGGGATTTGCAAGATGTAAGTTAATTGGGATGCTTTTGGTGATGTTCTTGTGTTTTGGTGAGTCGGAGATGTTAACTATCTATTCCCCAACTAGACAATCTTGAAGAAGGTCGAGTCTACGATCAATCATTCTACATTTTACGCTACATGTTAGAATACTAAAGGCGAGTTGCATTTAACGATCTAAAGACTTCTTCTTAATCTCGGGCATTTATCAAACAGTTGTCGGTTTAGGGAGAGCACTA
The DNA here is from genome assembly GCA_022545495.1 of Chrysanthemum lavandulifolium. Classification (NCBI taxonomy): domain Eukaryota; kingdom Viridiplantae; phylum Streptophyta; class Magnoliopsida; order Asterales; family Asteraceae; genus Chrysanthemum; species Chrysanthemum lavandulifolium. The sequence continues at coordinate 263,051,014 of CM040238.1, forward strand.
ATTGGGGAGAGTGAAATGTCGAATTTAATCCCAATTAGACTTGCTCATATTCTTGACAAGTTGATTCCTACAAGATTACAAGTGTTCTTCTCATAAAGATTTCAAGTATTTGGGCTTATAATATCTTGTTGATTACAAGTGTCAAAACCAGCAAAGGGGAAGGAGACACGTATCTAAGCGAGTAAACTTGATGAACTTAATACTTCTAAGTAAATGAAGATATCCCGGAAGACAAATGTTATTACCGCAGAGAAACTCAAGGTTTGACTCACGGCGAGTAAACTTGATGGACTTAATACTTCTAAGTGATTGAAGTTATCCCGGAAAACAAATGTCATGACCGAGAGAAACTCAAGGTTTTACTCATCAAAGCGTTTAGTGTTCTTATTCCAACTTTGTGGGGAAGTGATGTAAATGAAAGTTTACGAAGATAAAGAGGTACATTGGTGTGTGATGATCTCGATGTTATCGCAATCATCAAGGAGAAAATTGTGTACATTGGGGGCTCAATTTGTCTCACTGAGGGCTTAATCGATGATTCGAGATATAATCACTTATACCGGAGTTGACATCCGCAGATTGTCATCCGAGAGATAATCAATGATTCGCCTGCTTCTTCAATGTTATCGGTTGTTCTCTCTTTGGGAATGTGTGTACCGGGTCCTTGAGCTTCATACACGATCATCGAGGAAGAAAGCCATTTTACCACAAACATTGGGAGGTGTTTTCTCCCGGGCATGATGTGTATTCGGAGAGTTCTTGGATATTGGTGTACTTGGTTCTTGAGCTTCATACACGTTCATCGGGGAAGAAAAATGTGAACATGGAAGGTGTTCTTCATTCCCTCATGAAGTGTATTCGGAGAGTTCTTGAGCATTAAACTAAGAGGCGGACTGCATCATTTCAACTACACGAGGGAAGTGTTCTCTTGACACCGTTTGGAATGGATCGTTTGAGACTTGATGGTAATGAAATTTGAGAAGAAATTTAAAGAGTGGGATGAAACGTTCTTTGTTCTTCTCTGGATGATATAACCCGAACGAAGAACCTCGATTATCGTTCTTAAATGGAGCGGTGGATTTATGATTATGGTGTGCATCTCTGTGCACTGCTAAGGCAAAGCTTGAAATAGAGCTTGAATCGCTCATCCAAAGGATTTTCGGTTTGGGGGAAGTGCCAAAGTATCACTTCGGATGGTTCAATTTCTTTCTTCAATGCAAGAGCCTCGGAAGCTTTGGTGGTGAAAGTTTTAGGGATGATGACTTCTATCTTCTACAACGGGGCTGCTCGATATCCTTATCTCGGTACTCGTATCATCATCTTCTTTAACTATATCATCTATTCTATCTTTGTAAATATTTATCAGAAAACAAAATACAAAAATATAAAACCAACTAAAACAAAATAGAAAAATATAAAACCAACAAAAACCCATAAAAATTATAAAATTAGAAAAATACCAAAAATATTGTTTTTCAAGACATGTCTCCTGGTATCGATAACATCTACGGTCTTAGAAATGTCATTCAATAATGGCACGGGACCATAGATGAAGTTCGAGCAGGAGGTGTAAATATTCTTTTCTAAACATGTCAAAAATTATTGCTTGCAGTTACTTCAGACTGTAACCCGTGCTTAAACTATGGCTTGCTATCATTTCAGATAGCAACCCGCTCTTCATGAAAGGAAAGTGCTGCGCTAAACCAATTTTCAAATATTTCGTGCACTTATCCTAAAACAATTTGAGGAAAGTATGTCGAAGGACTGCTGTTCCTACACAAATGTTTTTCCGTCTAAAATTCTTCAGAAAAATATTTGTTGTTTTCAAAAATGGTGGATAATGAGTTGCTTGAACAACAATCAGTTTTAGAGTTTTTATTTAAATTGAAAACTCAATCAATGACTTCAGCGCTTTTAATCTTTTCAGAAAATAAGTCATTGATTGAGGGGGAGAATGTTTTCAAATTTATATCATCTAACGGACTTTCTTAATTATCCTCGTGCTTATCGAAAAATATAATTGCCTATGTTGAAGGACTAGGTTTCTAGGATATGATTGTTAGGTTTAGATGATTAGAGTTTGAAAACACATTATTCCCATACATTTATATGATCGATTGATATGTTACATTGACTTTTATTAGTCGATTCTTTGTTTGGGTGATGTCGACCACCATATATCGTGTGTGTTCACTAACGTATGCGGTATATTGGTATATAATAATGTTCGATCCGGATCCCACAATTGAAGATGATTGGATGCCGAAAGGAAAGGGTAACTATATCTTGGGTTGACAAATGAAGAAAGCGGAGCTTAATTGGACTTCTATGGAGAGTTGGCATATATGCAACGTAAGAGGTCTCACTTGCATCGGAGATGGTTTTCTTCTAAGTGATTGAAGAAGCGGAGCTTAATTTGACCTCGGTTGGCATTCAAAATGCAGCGTAAAAGAAGTCTCACCGCATCAACAGATGGTTTTCTTCCAAACCCTACAACAACAAAAGCGGAAGCTTCTCATCCACCTAACATATCTTTGTGCGGGGATAATAGTGATGATACCATTTTCTAAAACTTTGAATAAAATTGTTTTGAAAATGGAAAAATATTGTTTTGAAAATAAATTGGACTAAAATTTGAAAATCACCGGACTTCTTTTTAACAAAACCTAAGTCACTCAATTATTGACTTCTGTCATGGATTGAGGGGGAGAGTGATTTAAAATAAAATATTTTCAAACGATATTTCTTCACAAAAGTTTCGGATTGTACAAAATAAGTGGTGATCTAAAGATTTAATGTTATGTCATGGTATGATTTTTCTTTAGAATCAAGGTCTTTCAAAATGAAATTTTTACATTCTTGTTTGATTGTGAAATTGTTTTGTTTTACTTAAAAGATCTCTTAAAAACTATCATACCTGACACTAACAATCTTTAATGTCTTAAAATGGTCCTTATCTGTCATCTTTCAAAATTGAATCTTGCCTCGTCTTTCCCCAAATTTTTCTAAATGATTTAAATCAGTTGGGATCACAAATCTCAAATGGTTTGATATTTCTGATCGGGTAGAGATCGTGAGTTAAATCTCTTATCTATTTTAATGGAATTGATTTTAGTCCTTTAAAGGCACTCCTGCCTCCATGTGCCAAACGACTTCATACACAATGCACATGATGAGGAGGAGGATTTATCCAAAAACATGATGAGTGTTTAAACCAGGCCACATATTCTCCAATGTTTTCTAAACCGTATTAAATCACTTGGGATCCAAAATCTCAAAGGGTTTGATATTTTTGATCGGGGGAGAATTTGTGATTTAATAATGAAATTTGATAAAAGGTGATCGTTTTGATTTAATTGTGCACGCTGCTCGCTCATATGTGCTAAGCGCTTTCGAATCTTGAAGCACATATTGAGGGGAGCAAATAAACTATCGAGTACGAAAGCTTTTAAAGTGATTTATAAAGTACCTTGATTGAGTTTTAAATGGTTTCTTAATGGTTTGTGTGATCGTGGATGTGCTTCAAAAGAACTCTTGCCTCTATGTGATAAAATGTTTTAAAATATCCTATGCACATATTGAGGGAGAATTTTACCAAGAAAATCAAATGGCTTTTTCATATGAAAATTGTGATCAAAGAAAATATTTCAAAGTCCTCTTGCCTCCTTGTGCTAAACAATTTCTAAATCATATGCACATGTTGAGGGAGGTTTTCTAAATGATCAAAACTATTAAGGTACAAAATGCTTTGATCTCGTATCACAAGTACCTTGATTGTTTTCCAAATGATTTTTCGATTGGTTTCATGAAGGAAAGAACAATACCAAAAGACCGACCAATTTACTTTATGCATGGTGTTATAAGGATGGTTAGGTTAGGTATTTGTTCCCACGATCCGCCGTAACCGGAGGAATTACCGAGGACAATCCACTAGATAGTGTAGAGTCTTTAGGTATGATGAAAAAATGAGAAAAGTGAGATATGGGAAGAGTGCGGATGAGGCAGAGCTAATCTTGGAATAAACCCAACAAGGTTCTAGTTATGAAGTCTCGGTAAGCTTGAAGGGTTGAAGAATGAAAAAGAAATGAATGAGAAAAGGGTGAAAAGAAATAGCCTCCATCAATTCAACCTTAGGGCGAAACCGGGTTCAATACATATACTCTTGGTGGTTACTAAGGTAACGCGGTATTGAAGACAAGACGTCATGGACCCGTGACGCCCGCACTAAACTTCCCAAACCACTCAAGTTCCTCTTAAAGGGCTTGTTTCATTCTCACGGGAACCTACATAATCTATCGACTTTCTCTTAGAGATTGTTGATATTGAAGAAGGAGACCCTCTCCTAGTCTTCGCAAAGGAACCAAAATGCACTATTGAGTCTAGGGCCAAGAGATCATCCACAATATCTCGTTAGGACACTAAATTCTTGAAGACTTGTTTGTTTCACACAATGTGGAAAGTAAGTATATATTAAGAGTCCTCGCATTATCCTTGTGGTATTGCGAACATCCGAGTGATATGTAAAAATATTCACAATGAAGATGGAAATCCTCTAGAGCCTACATCAAACAAGCTCTTGGTGGGTGACATGTGAGATCTTCTCGTAAGATCAAACTTGTGACAAGCGGATAGAAAGCGATGGGGAGATTCAATCTTGAATCAACCTTGGTCCAGAAATGAATTGACGAATACTTTTGGAAAAACCGTTCGATGTGCAAATCTTCTTTTCTCTAGCACGTCGAATGTGTACTATGTTTTCAAAATTCAAAAAAAGTATCTCGATTGAAAATACTTTTAGAAAACCGTTCGATGTGCGAATCTCTTCTTTTCACTAGCACGTCGAATGTGTACTCATTCTCTAATACAAAAAGTGTTTTGATTGAAAATTGATCTTTCTCATAAAACCTTCGTCGTATTGCAAAACTCTTTATTCTAAGCAATACGCGATTGTTTTCAAATCAATTTTCATCAATCGGTGAATCTCAATTATTGGTTCACTCACTCCGTGTTGTCTTCTTTGAGGCGTTCGGTTTGAGAACGACTAGAACAATTGCGAAACCTGTCAAGGAGATTCTTAGGAATCCTACCTAATCACAGGCGATACTTGTCTTGATCAGCGAGGAACGTGGACGTGTACCTCAATTCAACGAAGTGATCAAAGACACTTTCGTAAATGCGCTTTATTGCTAAGCGTCGTATGCGGTACACCCCGACGATTGCGGTGATCGAATTGAAGAGTCAATCCAAAGCCGCATGCTCACGGCATCCACACTTAATTTGAAGAAATCATGGTGGTGCATATCTACATAACACGGTTACGATATTTTATACTATGCTTACGCTACTGCTGCGCAAATATCATGAACCGATAAAGGCTTCGCTACTACGATGGAAAGATGTCATGATTCAAAAGTGTGAGCATGTCGGTCCAAATGTCACAACTTCACATGAAGGCAACCTACTATGGATGATCCACAGAGATTTACTGTGGCTGATGATCCCAAAGAAAGCTCGAAGATCATCAAAGATGTAGATCAGTTAAAGGCCTCCACTTAAAGTACAAATCATTGCGGACTTTGAAGAATCGCTACTTAAGCACAAAGATTGTGAAAGTGAAGAATTCAAGTCTACGAGCTCAAGAACAATGTCAAGAATAGAATGCTAGGATTCGAAATGTAAAACATGGGGTGACCTCCCTTAGGGGGAGATTGTTAGGAATTAGAAAATTCCATAGTGAAGTGTCGGTCACCCCAAATATTATCTAGCATAAGTTAGCTCGTAGACTTGTAGTTATTTACGTTGTTTAGTAGTTTATTAGTTATTTAGTAGCGTAGTTTAGTGTAGTGCAACACCGTGGAGGAAGGACGGGTCTTTACCCACTGTATCCCTGATCCACAGGCCGATAGGAGGTCGTTGAGTCTGTAACTATAAATACCCCTTCCATCCATGGAAGGGGTGGTGCTTCTCAATCTAATATTCCATACTTTTGTGTAAACCTCTAGCAAGAACACCCTCTCTCTCTACTAACTCTCCAACTATGGCAAACATGTATTTTGATCATCCAAGACCACCGAATCATCAACACAATAATTATTTGGATCCTAACATTGAGCAGTGAAGCTTGGATACACACGAACACGTTCATCAATATCGTCAGCGAGCGATTGGAGCAAATAGCCTTTCCATTTGTTGGCGAGGTGAGTGGGGGCTTTGTTCGGTGATGATGGGGTTTGAGGGAAGTTTAAGCGGTTGTGACCGAGTTCCAAGTTGTTATACTCGAAGCCATCTCGATAAGCTCATCAAAATTAGCATGTGTCATTTCCATAACTTGCTTTGTCGATGATTCGGATCCGGTAACCTTTAGAATTCTCACGGTATCAATAAAGGCGCCAATGTCGACTTTGGCTTTAAGCTTTCAAAGTCATCACAATCATTATTTGGGTAGCAAAGGGATCCAAATACATGAAAGTGTTTGAGATTCGGTTTCTGTTGTGGATAAGCTCAAAAGGTGTTTTGTTGTGGCGTTTTGTAATCATTGAGCGGTTTTGAGTGTAGCATGCGGTTGATCGACTTACCCCCAAAGTAATCTGGAAGTTTAGCATTAATTAACATTGTTCTTGCGACTTCCACTAACGTTCGGTTTCGTCTTTCAACAACTCCGTTTTGTTACGGTGTCCGTGCAATAGATGTTTGATGCTCTATTCCCACTTTCTCATAAAATTCTCGAAGAGTTTGATTCACAAATTCAGTTCCTTTGTCGATTCGATTTGGCGGACGGTGTTTGGGAGCTGAACTTGAATTTTCGTGAGAAAGGTGATGATCATTTGTGGAGCTTGGTCTTTGCTTCAAAGAAAGTAGACCCAAGTCCATCGTGAGTAGTCATCAACAATTACCAAGATGTAGCATTTGCCATTAATCGTTTGCCGCGCGCGGGCCACACAAATCCATGTGAAGAAGATGAAGCACATCTTTGAGGTCTGTGTTCCACCTTTGAAGGAAAATGAGCACGAGTGTTTTTCCCTTGTTCACAAGCTAAGCAAAGGTGATCTTTAGAATACGGAATCGTGGGAGACCTTCAACAAGTTTGTGTCGAGCAAGGTTGGTGAAGGTTTGAAAGTTTAGATGTGAGAGCAGCGGTGCCATAGCGAGGATTTTGTTGATGAAGCCTTTGAGAGTAGACAGATGGGAGATGAAGCAACCATGTCTTGCATTGAGATAGTGTCTGAGACTAGAATTGCGAGAGCCGGACATAAGATCGTTTCCTTGTAGATCACGAATGAAACAAGTTTTCTCCCGAAAAGCAACTTCCAAGTCTCCATCACAAAATTGACCGGTGAAAAGAGATTGTGACCGAGGCCTTCCACATAATAAACCCGCTAATTTCAATATTGCCATTGATATAATCTCCGTAGCCCATGATGAATCTGAAGTGATCATTCGAATCGACGGTGCCGATGAACTTTACAATAAAGTTTGATAACAGTTTAAGGTTGCTGTCATGTGTCGGGAACATCCGCTATCAACAATCAAAGGCGATCTGTATCACTGCATTACACACTGACGACACGGATGGAATAGAAGTAGATGTGGAACCGAAGTGTTAGAGGTTCAAAGCGATTATAGTAGAACATACACACATCAATAACTTTAGGCATCCATTTAAATCCTAGTGTATTATGTATCCATTTACGCCATCTTCAACTAGTATTTGCCTTAGTCTTAGTGAATGCACTAGGTGGTACTACTTTCTTTAGAGGTGATACTGGAACTACAGGAATATCAATGTGTTTCTTAGAATCTAAAGAAGGAGGTTTACCAAGCACAGACTTAGACGTATTAGTGAGCCTAGAGGTATCCCGATTCTTATGATTTCGTAAACGAGAGATGATAGCTTTAGCAACACATTTGTCATAACAGTCAGAATTCATACTTTTACGACAAATAGCACAAGATGCATCAGATTGAATATCAAAAGTACTTAAAGGTTTAGCATTTGTTACATCACTTTTTCTATTATATTTGTCAGACGCAATATCTAAAGTAGGTGCAACGTGAGTCTTATTCAAAATCCTAGGGTGTTCTTCTACTTCATCATTCCTTATTGATCTTTTCTTAGGTCACAACTTCCTATTCTTCCTTGTATTGCTCCTAGGCTTTGAAGTGCGGACATTAGGAAAAGAGGCAATTATTCTTGTTTCAGTAGAGGGAAGCACATTAGTATCTTGTGATTTGGCAGTAGGCATTCTAGGGTCAAGATTACTAAGTGTTACAGGTGCTATTCTCTTAATAACGGTAGGCGGAAGTTGTTCATACTTTCCTAACATTTCTCTTAACTTAAAGATAGTGTGCACCAATTCTTGATTTTCAGAACGAAGATTTCCCGAAAAATTCATGACTTCCTTAGTGTGTGCAAGAAAATGATCAAGTTCGTTTGATGCTTCATCACGAGTCTTTTAAGTAAATCAAATATGACACCATATTCTGTTTAACTTTTACAAGTTCTTGTTCATATTTTGAGATTTTACATTTCAAAGACACGTTTTGATCATCCGATAGCTCAAATTTTGGATTAAGCGTTTTGGATTGCAAGCTGGTTGATTTTGTTTTGCAAAGCAAGTTCACGATTTTGACAATCTTTTGACACCATTGAAGGCGACGTTTTGCATTTGAAAGCTCGTTTAACAATCGTTCATTTTCCACTTTTAAAGACTCGATCGGATGCACATTATCGGTATTATCAACAATATTAACAGAATCAACGAATCGGCGGAGATATGATCGGATGCATACACAGCAGTTGTAATAACACAAGATTATTGATATCGTACGGATAACATCTTCCAAGAGTCGATCAACATCTTTTCTTAACAATTTCTTTTACGTTTAGTATTTGAAATCGATGTTTACATTTTCTCAAAACATTTTCATGAGACCAAGTTCCTTGTGAAAATCCCTTTCCCAATATTGTGCCTGATTTTTCAAATTTTTGACATGGGGTAAAATTCTTTTCTGAAGAATATCTCTTTGTTCTCGCGCCAGAGGCGAATGAAAATGTTCAACTTTTATTTCAGAATGAAATTCAATCTCACGTTCCAAAAGTTTGAGGTCAGATAAGAAAATGTCAAAGTATTTTATAACTCGACAACTTTCGGCTTTTGTTTTAACTTCACTAAGTGAAGGTAAAGGACCATTAATTTGTGCACCATTGTGTTGGGGACTAACTTTAAGCGGTGTGATAACCAAAGGTTTGTTAGAAGTATCTTGTTGTGTGACAAAAGTTACGGCTTGTGAATAGTTAAATGGTTTGTTATAAGCGACATTTTCCATTTTGACCGACTCTCGTCATACGCATCTAATTCCTCCATGCGATTATATTCAACAACGTCATAATTGAATCATCAATTCTATGTTACTTTTGTAAACTTGATTTGGTTTGAATGCTCTGTTTGAAAACTTAGGTTTATGTCGGCAAGAATCGGACCATATACATTTGGATTAGGTTTAAAAGTAAACTTTTGAATAGTTGTGATTGACTCACCATGTTTATAAACAACATTTGAAACTCTTTGATTTTGTTTTGTAAGTCGACAATTTCTTCATGATAGGTATCTATTCATTTAGGTGGAATGCTTTTTGTACTCGAGAACTGTTTTGACAAGTTAACAACTCGACCTTGGCTTTTGAGTTTCAAAGTAAGGCGTTAATTTGTTGTTTATGTTCATGTTTCGGTTGTTCTATGTCGAACAATAAAGCATTCTTACATAACAACTAGATCACGCATCGTAGTTCTAAAGATTGTTGGTTTTGATGAGATTTAGCAAAGCGACTTCAAAACCTTTTCACGTTTTCTTAAGTTTTGAAAAATTGAGTTGTCGTTTAAGCATTCAATATCCACAGTTAACGATGCATTTTACTTTTAATTCTTGATTTAATTCACGACATTCTTCCATTCGGGATTGTTGGTCTTTAAGTAACAGATCAACATCTGGACTAGGCAAAAGTTCGGCGTGTTCAACGTGAGTCACAACATGATCATTATTCATATCCTCAAGTATAACTATGGAGTCAATTTGATTATCAAAGGAAACCATAAGGTCATCTTGATCGTCAAATGTAACTACGGGGTCTAGTTGAGAATCGTCGGAATGAGATGTGGATGGCTCATTTTGAACATTCGAGCCTTGTCGGATTCGGATGTTGGCGGAGATATTAGATCGAGATAAATATGGTTTGTTCGGTTTTACACGAGACAAGCCATCGATGTCATACATTAGGCTGTGTCACTCATATGTAGCTCATGCATATTAGCCATCACCATAACTTCTTTGCATTGGCACAAGTCCTCTATATCATCATCGAGTGCATACGCCATAAAGCTCTGTTCTTTATCCGTGAGAGTTCCACCGACTTCTTCCTTAAGAGCCAAAAGTAAGGCCTCCTTGTGATAAGCACGCCCTAGTCCTCGGCTTTGGGCATGCATTACAGTGTCCTTCTCATTGCGGTTGTAGCATCGAAGACCATTCAACCCATTCGAGCATTTCCTGTTCAACCACTTGAGCTCATTGTTATTCCTACCCATAGCATTAAACCCTTGACCACCGCCCATCGGCGACCATAACTACGATTACGAACTTCAACTCATCCATTGTTCTGCAGACTGATTCCTTGTGTTTGATGAGGAGCGAATGCGATTGTTGGATTTGTTTGTATAACGACCAAATGCTTTAGCAATCATAACGAATCCTTGTTGCAATGCATCGAGCGGATCGAGTCCTCATTAACTTCAGCGACAAATGCTTGATCATTGTTGTTGTTGTATGGAACTAATTGAGTTTATTGAGATTGTTCTTTGTGATGGATCATATGGTGTGATTGTGGCGGTTGGTTGAGTTCTTTGGTTGAGGAGGATAATTGGTTTGAGCCCACAAAGCAAGTTGTTGATTATCCGGAAGTGAAGGTGAAAGCAGTTTGACCACGGAGAATTCTTTCCTTATCAACTTCTTTTTATGAGGCTTCAAATAGTCGTACAACAATTCGTATGTAGCATGATGAAGATTCTTAGCTTGCGGAGAAAAATGACATACTTCTCCCAATCCGGACCAAGACTACTTAGGAACTTTGTGTTGTGACAATTCGGGCATGATGATGTTATGTTTGTCCAAATCATTAATGATGTCTCGAGCGATGATGATATGACTCTAATGTCTCCACGGTTCAATCATGAAGTGTTCATAAGCCAAGTAAATTTTGGATTCCATGTCTTCTTGATTGAGTGTTGTGCCTTCCATTAGAAGATGAATATGTTCCCACATTGCTTTAGGCATCTTTTGAGCATCAACACTTGAAGGATCGGATTAGGTAGTCCCAAAGGATGTATTGCATTGCTAGTTCATCGGCTTCATAATGTAGAAGTTCATCACCCGTGAGTTGGGAGAGCAGTTGCAATGTTGGTGACAACATCTCTTCTTTGGATTGGCATTTGGATCTGCGGGTGTGACGATGGTAGGCATCCAAACGGACCTTCCATAATGACCTTCTTTAAGAACTTTCCATGTGGCTTCTTTAGATCACAAAACCTAAAGATCCTTATCACCCATTGATCATAATTTACGGGAGTGAGCATTGGAGGTCTATCAGTGAGCCGACTTCATGAATTGATTGTTGGCTACTTAAGGCTTCACACATCTTGCCAAACCATGACGGTTCCTTCATAGTGCTCTGGATGGATGTTGATTGTAGAAGTTTGTGTAAGGTTGTACTTGAAGACTTGGTGGTGGTTGAACCATTTGAGGTTGTGGAATTCTTTGCAAGTTGTGGAGTATGTTGTTGATTAAATTGTTGTTGATAAATTTGTTGTTGATGATTAAATTGTTGATGTTGTGGACTTAGTTGTTGTTGTTGTTGTTGTTGATTATAAGTATAAGGGAAATAGTTAGAGTATGGTGGTTGTGACATGTTGAAAACTTGTGTTGTTAAATGGATCTTTGTAGTCGAATGAACCGTTGTTGATGAAGAGTCCTTAGGCGTAGAAATCACAGAAAAGCCAAGTATCACTTATGCGTAAAACACCAAAGATACGCGTATGACAATAGTTACGCGTGGGATTAACTTCTGCGTAAGATATGAGGAAACACTAAAGTTATCGTAAACAAGAAGTTAAGCGTGAAAACTTAGGCGTGGGATTAACTTATCGTAAGACAAGGCTTAGGCGTAAGATAAATCTTATGCGTAAAAATTCTGGCGTAAGCTTATGCTTATGCGTAAATTTAGGGTTTTGCCCAAGTGATCTTTTACACCATCACGATGCAAAAGATATCCAAAGTCAAAGTGTTTTCGAGGCTTATCCAAGCAAGAAAATCAGAGTAAACCAGCGAAGATCAAACCAAGGACGAGTTCTGCGTAAGATTAGGGTTTCTCTTCAGCGTAGAAATTAACCAAAAGTGATTTACGTCAAATGATGTTTCAAACCGATTTTTGTGATGAAATAGCTTCAATATCACGAGAATAACACAAAGAGTGAAACTTGATGATCAAGCTTAGAAAGCAGTTGTCGTGAAACAAGAACCTCGTTGAAACCTAGTTTAAAACTATGATCCACAGCGTAAAGTTTGAAATTTTTGCCATAAGCGGATAGTTTAACACCTAAAAGCGTTGAAAGGACAAGAATCTTGGATTAAAAAGTGTAAAAAATCAATTTTTAAGCGTGACAAAGTTGGAACCTGTTTTAAGCGTACGACCCAAAACAAAAACTTCAAAAACAAAAGTGTTCACCCAACTATTTGGCTCTGATACCACTGTTAGGTCACCATATTAGTAACACAAGCATCAATATGTAAGAAATAGAGAAGGAGAATGATCGGATGAACAATAAACACACACACACACTCGTATGACTTGACCGGTTATGCGTAGGAGATGTGAAAGTGAATAAATTGAACAACCAAACCTCAAGTGAGGGTTATACAAGAGTATTTATAGGAGAGGGAGCTAAGACAACACTCCTAGTCCCTTCCTTTCCTTATTGGACTTGGGCCTAGGCTTATGGGCCTTCTACATAAGCCTAAGCTAATAACAAACATAAAGGCCATAATTAAGCTAACTATTACATTTAATTACTAACACTTGAAATCATGTTTAGGAGTGATTCCAACAACTATAATATTTTGAATTTGTTTCTATGTGCCTAGCATATAGTATACACGGTTTATATCACCAAATAATACACGTAATGTCTATTTATTGTCAATTGAAAGTGTAAGAGAATAAAAATGGTCACAAGAATTAATGAATTATTACCTTCTCTATGAAGTCTTAAATCATTTTTGGTAGTGAAAATGAAATTTTACTAATTCTAGAATTGTGCTTTGATTAACGTCGCTAGATTTTATTAATGAGATTTCTTTGACGCGTATTAATATTGTAGTGTTATATACTTTTTGTAAAGTTTTAAGTGGTATCCAGCAAATGAATTAGTAGTTAACTATAATATTTTGATTTTGTTTCTATGTGCCTAGCATATAGTATACACGGTTTATATCACCAAATAATACACGTAATGTCTATTTATTGTCAATTGAAAGTGTAAGAGAATAAAAATAGTCACAAGAATTAATGAATTATTACCTTCTCTATGAAGTCTTAAATCATTTTTGGTAGTGAAAATGAAATTTTACTAATTCTAGAATTGTGCTTTGATTAACGTCGCTAGATTTTATTAATGAGATTTCTTTGACACGTATTAATATTGTAGTGTTATATACTTTTAGTAAAGTTTTAAGTGGTATCCACCAAATGAATTAGTAGTTAACTATTTATAATACCCTTGCACGCACGGGGTTTTTTTCATAAAAGTTTAATTATGTATTATTATCGATTAGAAAGCAAAAAACTTGACATCTCTTAAGTAGGGGTTTTTTCATAAAAGTTTAATTATGTATTATTATCGATTAGAAAGTAAAAAAACTTAACATCTCTTAAGTAGGTTTAATTTGTTGATTAAAAATAGGATCAAAAGAATACACACAACTATTAAAAATCTATTCCTACATGAGTTATATTCATAACCTCAAAGACATATTTCCTCACTATCAACTCGTTTTTTTCATAAGGGACCGTGTTGGCTCCTTTAAAGCTTGAGTAACAGTGTTGAAGTAATATTCCACATTCATGTCCGGTAATACAGCAATGGCAAGACATGTAGGACTTGATCTGACCAAAATATTTTCTCTTCTCTATTTCAATTAAGTTACGTCCTCGGTGGTGTAAAAAAAAGGGCGTTCAGTGTCTTCCACCTCTATATTTCTATTCCTCGCACCCTAGCAATTCATTTTATTCTTATTATGTTGACATATCATAAAATTGTTTGACTCTCCTATATAAATTACTACTCCCTCCGTCCCACATTAAGTGTCCACTATGACTTTTTTAAGTCTTTTTTCTTAAACTTTGACTTTAAATATTTTTGTTCGTGTTATGTAATATCTGATGCAAGATATATGAGTGGATTAAGTTTTTAAATGTATTTCCATTTGTATAATTTTCATTAAGTATCATATAACACAGAAAAATATATTTACGGTCAAAGTTAAAGAAAAAAGACTTGAAAAAATCATAGTGGACACTTAATGAGACGACAATATTTGTTGTTGATAGCTCTTGACAAACCACTCACAAAGCGATACTTGATAATATACCTCTTTATTCCTATGCATTACACACGAGACCTAGATGTTTAAGTTTGTACCTAAACTCGTAAGTCAAGAGAAAGCGGCTATAAAAGAATAACTCAACCACCCCAAAGTCGGACTCTTGTAATAGAAATTTACATTTTATCCAAAAGCATCTTGGATATATACCGACACTAAAGATGGCTCACTTCAACAAAACCTATATTAGCCTATGCATTACGTACCAAAAATCAAGGTTGTAAAAATCGCTAGGCGCTCGTGAGGCGGTTGGGTAGGGCCTAGCGATTAATCGGTTAGGAGGGGATTAATCAAGGATTAATCGGATTGGAATTTTATGCTTAAAATGTAATTTTAGATATTATATTATTTTATATGTATGAGATAAACGTATTGCATCAAAGTTTAAATATTTCAAGTCTTTAAATATAGACATAATACATAATTCTTCAAAGTTCAAAGTCAAACATAAATTTTGTTCGATTAATCGGTTTGTTGATCGATTTTTAAGTGATTTTGTCCGATTTTTAAGCGATTTTGTTGGCAAATTTTTAAGCGCTTTTGTCCGATTAGACCGATTTTGTCCGATTAATCAGTTTGTTGACCGATTTTTAAGCGATCTTTGACCAAACCGATTAATAGGCCGATTATGATAAATCAAGGCGCTTAGTGAGCTATCATCGATTATGCGGTGATTAATCGACCGCCTGGACCGATTTTTACAACAGAGCCAAAAACCCTTTTTTATGGCGTCGTTCACACAAAGTACTTTCTCTATTAACTACTATTGAAGTACTTGCACTAATGCTTTCAATGCCCATACACGCTCGGGGTTAAGACATAAATTTATTATGCGTTTGTAATGTCATATATAGCTACCTCTTCCTCAAAGCCTACCTAAGTGCTCATAATTGATACTTCTATTAGGCACAATTTTCTAAATAAGTTTACCCAAACACATCTAATAAACTCCATATACTAAATCATTGTACAACAAAAGTAAATAGCGTAAAGCTACCTAGTGAGCGATGCGAGGTTTGCGGAGGTCCATAAGCTAAGTTTACCCCAATTGTGATTTCCCATGCTTGTAGTTGCAGAGATTAAATATCGTTGAATAGGTGGTGAAACACAATTTTTGTTTCATGATATGCATGCGTTCTTCATGTGTTCCAAGAGATGGAAAATCGTTGCTCAAAAGACATCTTATCTTAAACTATTGAGGGAACCACCACTGTCGTGACTAATTTTTTTGGCAATACTTAAATCACTTGCTAACTTTCTTGGCCATAACTCGCCATGATTTGCAGAAAAACTCGAATATGACCGACAGGAACCCGTCTTTCACAAAATTCCTTGGCAAAATGTCACTTAACTGACTAAAGAAACACATAACCAAAGATTCAATCATCACAAGTATACGATCATTATAATTATACTATTTATCAAATTATAAACATCAAAACAAAGATAATAATAGACATTGCATTTAAAACTAATCTGTGAACTTATCATTCAAGTACTACAATATTTAAAGATTGATAAAGCTTAAATTCATAAACATAGATCAAAATTATCTTACTTTGAATTCACTCTAACACATAACTTTATCAACTTTTTTAAAATGGGAGGTGATACTCACACCATATTTTTTGATGATTGCACCACAATTTATGCATTACACTATTGTATGGTACAAACTGTGATACACAGATTATGGTGCATTTATCAAAAAATATGGTGTGAATATCAATTCCCTTTTAAAATAGGCTTAGGTTAGCAACATCTTTGTCACTTTGCAGCCATTGAAAACCTTAAACAGCACCTACATCATTACCTTTTTCATCCATATTCAAAGCCATTAATACAAACAAACATGAATTACCTTCTCAATTTTAATAGTGGCCAATTGATATATTGCAATTTTGCACAAACAATATGATTAACCCAATAAAAAATTTATGAGTCCTAATTGAATGAATGAAATTTTATTCAGCAGTCATAGTTAAAACCTTTGGACTAAACTTAATTATGTATTGTTTATAAAACTATTTGCTTCATGAGGGTTATAAAAACATGATAATAATCAACTGATAAATTGATCTTGTTTTGATGAGATTAGGGTCTATTGATTTAAATTTTATTTTTTTCTTTACACGTATTAAATTAAGAATCTAACATAAACCTTTTGACTTTACACATAAATAACAATTTAACACAAACACATGATTAACTAACCTTATAAAGATCATTAGTCAAACCAAAATAACAGAAAATTCATGTGTGATACATGTTTCAAAATTATATATTGTGTTAGTTGTTCATGAACATACCTTTTCATTAATGACTCCTGATTAGAGGCCAATTGTTTTGGTTTGACCGAATTGTGTTGGGTTTTAGAGCTGCAGTTAGTTAATTTTCTGGAAGGGTTAGGTTTTGTCTATGTGCCAGAATGAAGAGGAATGTATGTCGGTGTGCATCGTTTCCTTTTATAATTCTGATTGGTGGTGGTCGGTTTTTGGTGCATATATATTTTTCGGTTTTACGGTGCACACGATTCGATTGGGTGAGGTTGGGTCTTCTGATGGGTAGAAGGTAGCATTTGTTGTGTTTACATTCAGATCCTTTAAGTTTATAATGTCTACTCCGCTTTTTAAAAGTTTATTTTTTTACATTTTAGACACATGTGTTTTGTGGTGTATTTTTATTTCTACAGGAAATTTTTCAATTTTGACCAAATTCAATTCATTTTTGACTTTTTATCGACCAATGATATTGGACGATTTTGCTTACATGTCAATTGTGATATAAGTACAATTAATATTTATGCAAAAAAATTTTATTATGTATTAATATTTTGTAAAAATTCTATGGATGAGGAGGTTGAGGTCGAGGTTGTTGTTTAACTTCAACTTTTGATCTCATGTTGTACAAAATGTGTGAATTTAGTAGCACATAATTAGCGTGATGAAGTTATAATATACTTCGTAAAGATTTCTAAAATGTTTTTCAAATATCCGTATATAAACTTTAATTAAGAATTACATGAGTCGTTGTTATAAATACGATCACGTATATTTATTTTCATGTTACAGCACCCGTGCATACCATTTGATAGTTATATTCTCATTAATAATAATTTAGACGAATATTCAAACATGTGTCCGCATAGAACCGAACCATCAGCATGAAATTTTGTACGAAAAACCCACTTTGAACCAACCACATTTGACTTAGTAGAACGGGGAACAAGATCCCAAGTTAAGTTTTTCTTGAGAGCCGACATTTCATCACACATAGCAGCATACCATTTTAGATTTTTAGCAGCGGACTTAGAACCTTTTGGTTCTGCAGTTGCAAACAAAGCCTGATGTAACGGAGAAGAAGAGACATAAGTAAGATCTGTTCGATGTTTAGACTTGAAGGTGCCAACCTTTGAACGAGTCACCATAGGGTGACCGGTGGTTGAAAAGCGACATGAAGCGGCAGATGTGGCGGCGGAGAAGCATGTGGTTGTGGTGCGGCGGTGTAGTTGGTTATGTATCAACAAAAGGCAACGTGGTAGAAATAGGGTGGTCTCGGCAAAGACCACATGAAGAGGTGGATACTAGTTGCTGCGTTTGGATGGTAGATGGAGCTGTTGGTGATGAAATTGCAAATGAAGGACCATCACTAAATGTTGAAAGAAGAAGTTGAGCAGAAGACAATGTTGATGAAACACCCAAAAAGGCAAAAGAATATTTATCAAACTCTGCATAACACGTAGTATAAACACGCCATGTAGATAATTCCAAACAACGATAACCCTTATATTGAGTGCTATAACCAACAAAAACACACAGAGCACTCTGAGGAGCAAGCTTACGCGATGAATAGTCCCGCAAGTATGGAAAAACGCAGCTGCCAAAAACACGGAAATTAGCATAATTTGGTGTGACGGAAAATAACAACTCATATGGAGATTTGTTGTCTAAAAGCGTCATGGGTAACCGATTTATGATATAGGTAGCAGAACCGAATGCATAAGTCCATAGAGAAGCGGGAACATGAGCATTAAACATCATCGCAAGGCCCGTTTCAGTTATATGACGGTGTTTTCGCTCAGCTCGGCCATTTTGTTGAGGAGTGTATGGGCAAGATAATCTATGATGCGTGCCATTTGCCAAGAATAAATTCCGAACACGATCATATACAAATTCCGTTCCACCATCTGATTGAAAAGTCTTAAGCTTGCAAGAAAATTGATTTTGTACAAATGTGACAAAAGTATGAAGAACACTATTAAAGTCAGACTTCAACTTTAAAGGATAAAACCATGTAAACCTCGAGTAATCATCAACAAAAATAGCATAATAACGATACCCATCTGTATAGACAATCGGAGAAGGTCCCCATAGGTTAAGAATGGGTATGATGGATTTGAGTGCGGGTATATATCCAGAAGATGCCACTACAGATATGTATGAGTGAGGCGGTCAAATTGTACCTTGTTAGAAATCGCTATCTTGATACGACATTTTTGTGATATATCATGAATAACATTAATATGTGGATAGCTTTACATTACCATGTTTAAAATTAAGTGCTTACTTACACTACTATAAGAAAATAGCCTGCCACTCAAAACTACTCATTTGCGTTTAAATAAGCAGAATAATTAACCACAATCCCTAACACCTTATCTAATTGCCAACTCTATATTAAAGTTATAAATGGAGGGATGAAACACACTAAAACCTGATATTGTGCAGGTTCGGTAGGAGAAGCAAGCATCTCCTTGGTTTGTAAAAGAGGAAGCATTTCTAGTAGAGCAGACATGTATCTTTCAGAATTATACTTGTGTCCCGAAGCTTGATCGATTTAACTTTCGTCAAATCCCATTCCTCGAAGCATAGAGCGTACCAATATTTACCGGATGATAAAATATTACTTGTGACAAACAATTACTTAAAGTATAATGTATGTGAAGCCATCCAAGCATTTGACAAAGGACACCTATATATCCTATAACTACCTTAAAGGTCACCCAACTATGTTTTCGGTTTAAATTAGACCAATTTACTAAAACACGGCCACTGAAAAAAATGCCGAAAAATATTTTCAAGAACTATAATAATTAACACACTTCATCAAAAGATAGTGAAAATTTTCAAATCTTTGGTCAAATGTTTGATACAAAAATGTGAACCTAAAACGAAACAAAAAACCAAAAACTTTTTACTTTAGCGTATAACATGTTACATCTACACACATTTAGTTACCAGATAATTTTCACAAATATATGAAACATTATAAGCATAAACAGACTATTTTATGATTCAGGTACATCTTTTGATTCACAGATTAATTAAAAGAGATAAAATATGTATTTACATTATGAATTTTGAAAGTTAAAACTTAATCTTATGATTCAGTAACCAACAAATACTTGTGGGCAAGATGATAAGAAGATGGAATACATACATATATCAAACAAAGAATGAATTAAAAGAGATAAAAGGAATTAACAAACTAAGCTAAAGCTTTAAAACTTACCAAAACGAATCTTTCTCGGTTAATCTTCTCTTGAAGGTAATAACGGTGCTAGCATCTTGGATCCTGTAATTCCACATAGAGATGGAAGAAACGTTGCTGTCTTGCTGATGATAGTGGGAGGTACCAGAAGTGTCTGGGGATGTCGGTTAGGCTGCCCCCAGTGGGCTCAATCTTCAGTCGATCGTGGGTGTAGGTGATCGATTTATAATCGATCTCTTTATTATGGAAGTACTCGATCGCCACAAAAAGAAAAGGAGTTGGTCGTCTGGAAGATCGACATCACAAACCAAAAACATATCACTTGTGTGTGTATAATTAAAATAAAATGTATATTTGTGGGGTATGTTTTTGTAGTGTGGAGTCGCCTTCTTGGGCATCTAATCGCGCGAAGGTCATTTGGAGAGAGAAAGCGGCGTGGCGGTGAAAAGTAAAGTTGAATCACTTCTTGAGGCGACCTTATTGGAGTATGGATAAGCAAGCTACTCACGTTGTTGGAAGCAGGCTTTTTTAATGGGCTCTTAACAAAATGAACCAAAAAATAACCCGTCCCACTACAGAGTATTTTAGAATACCGGGCACATTTCCATAAGTTTGGGGGGCACTAGGGGTGAGCGAAAAAACCGTAAAGACCGAATAAACCGAAAATCGAAACCGAACCGAACTAATAACCGAACCGAATTTGCTAAAACCGAACCGAACCGAACTACTAATTCGGTTCTCGGTTTGGATATGGGTTGGCAGTTTGAACCGAAAACCGAATTCATATAAATATATATATTTTTATATATTTATATATTTTATGTATATTTAATTATTTATATATAAATAAATACTATTAAAATGTTATCATAATATAATAAAACACTTTTAATACTTGAAATATATTTTTTTGCTAAACATCTATGTAATTATTATTATTTTTTTTTTAAATAGTGAAATTCGGATTATTCGGGTCAACCCAAGAACCGAAGCGAATTAGAATTCAACCGAACCAAACCAAAAACCGAATTTGAATTTGGTTCGGTTCGGTTCTCTGGTTGACCTAAAAAAAATTTAACCGGATTAACCGAACCAAACTAACCGAACAACCCGATGACCGAACCGATCAACACCCCTAGGGGGCACGGTTCCATAAGTCTTCCACAAATGATTATATATATATTCCCTCCGTCCATAAATAAATATCCACTATTGACTTTCAAATTCTTAAATTTTCAACTTTGACTTTAAATTATTTCATTTGTGTTATATAATACTTGATGAAAATTATATCATTGAAAATACATTTAAAACCAAATCCATTCATATAATTTGCATCAAGTATTACATAACACAAATAAAATAATTTAAGGTCAAAGTTAAAAAAGGAAGACTTTAAAAGTCAATAGTGGACACTTATTTAGGGACGGAGGGACTAATAACTAAATCCAAATAGCTATGTAGTTTAAACTCGTGTAAAAGCATTAAGATAACTAAATCCTCTTACATTTTTGGGTCTCATTAGAGGTGTGTTTGGCGATAAATTTGAGGCTGGATCTGAAATTTGGGGCTTGAAATTTGAAATTTGGGGCTATAGCTTTTATTATAAGCCGAAGTTGAAATTTGTATTTTTGTATACTTGTTTGGTAAATGGGCTGGAGCTGAGGCTTATTATTGCAAAATTACTAAAAATGATATAATTAAATGAGTTTTAAGGTATATGTTAGATATTTTTGTGGGTAAATATTTAATTTATGGTTCATAAGCCCCAGGCTAAAGATTTTAGCCCCTTTTAGGGGCTTATGATTTCATAAGCCTGCATGACAAACGAGACTTATATGGTAGTTCGATTAATGGAGGGTGAAAACTCTAGTTATACTCAAAGTTTCACTTATTAGTCCGAGCATCTTAGTAGATCGCGACTTACTACACAATAAATAATATAGGCCTACAGTCGATAGCTTCACCCTCCATTAATCGAACTACCACATAACCAGAGTTTTCAGAGTCAAGAATTGGGTAAATGATCACTTTTTTTTTCAAAAGATAAAAGAGAATGAGTATCTACACAAAATGTCATCATAGAGAAAAATAATTTCAGTATGTCACCGTAGAAATAAAAAAGCAAAATAAATAATTTTTTCTTAAAAAAAACTAGTTTGATAACTCCTTAAACTAAAGCTAACACTGATGACGTATAGTCCGCATTCGGGTCACAAACCCGACCAATGACCGATACTAACAAGCCCAGTACGGCTGGGCTAACCCAATAACGGTTTGGGCTCACGAAGGCCCAAACTCAAAGTTATTAGAGCTTATGAGATCGGATATCTCTTATCTTTGGAGATAAGTGTCTAATATCTCGATTTAGGCGGGATCTTGCCGAAGTTTGGGGAACACTGAAACCAACAAGGATTTCGTGTGTATATAAAGGCATCCAGACCTCATTAAAGTCGATCTACAACCCAACTCTCGACTAAAACCCTAAAACCGATTACTTACTCTGGCGGAGGATAATCGTGGAGACAATCCACGATAAGCCTAACGGTGTTTTCATTTACTTAGTGCGCGGTCTCAAGCATCAAGATCCAATTGATATGGGGCAGGGTCCAAACAAGGCATGACTTTTGTATCAACAAGCGGCGCCATCCGTGGGACCAATCACTAAGAACTAGAATGACGAAGCAAGGAAACCAAAACCAACGATCGCATGGTGACACGCATTGAAAGAAGCGACAAAAGTGGATCGGTTTCTAAAGCGGTCTGGGACAACGGTACTACTAGAAACCAAGGATCGAGGCCGGATCGGTCTTCCGACGGTGGAACCGCGCTGAGGACAACCGAGCCACCACAACCACCAGCGGCGCGAAGGTCCGCTGCGCGCTCTTTTACCACTCCACTCAATCGGTGCTAGAGGCGGACCTTACAAAGCACGGGCCTTTTGGCCGAAACAAAGGTCTAGTGGTAGAAGCAGACACCTGCTTGCTCTAGAAGGGGTTCCGGGAATTAGCGCCAAGTGATTTCGTGTCTCAAAACTACGAAACCTTGGCTCTCTCATGCAAGAGGAAGCAAAAAGAGGTCGGTCGGGTTGCATGCTCGACTAGATTTTGGCCGGAGTATGAGATATCTCCACGCGTCATCGAAGGAAAGCGCGAAAGGATAACCGCCAACCCCGGTATTTACCGAGATTGGGAGGAGAGTTGAGAATGATGAAGCGGCGGACATCTGATACCTTGGGGAATCGAAGAGGACGGACGGTACCAATGTCCACACTAAATTTGGGTAGCAAGGTCCATGATAGACTAGGATGACACTCCCAGAAGCTCTTCAAACTCGGGTTACGAAGGCAGGTTGGGCATAGCGCTAAAGAGGAAAATCATCTTCTAGTGGCTTCTCAAACGGTCGGTATAGCGCCGACAAAGGGAAGTTCATTCTCGGTGATTCCTCGAGACAATGAGGACGGTGGCCCGGACCTTTGGAAGTCTAAGAGAAGATATCACGACCAGGAAGAGGAAGATATGTCTCTTCCTGGCGCCGCCAAAAAGTGGATGAGTTCACTCGGCGTATCAGCGATTTCTCAGAAAATAAGAGAAGGCGCATGCCCACTAATGTGAAAACCTACGATGGAACAGGTGATCCAGATGATCACCTAAAAATTTTTGAATCAACCGCTACCTTTGAAAATTGGCCACAACATGTGTGGTGCCACATGTTCAATTCCACATTAGTGGAAGCTTGGCGGTTGATGGCTTCCGCGCGAAGCATTGATGGCTTTGAAGAGTTACGAAAGTCGTTTACACGAATTTCACTCAAAGGAAGAAGTCGCCAAAACCCTATCGAACTTGCCATGGTAAAATAGCGCGGAGAATCTACAAGCGCTTATGTGGGCGCTTCAAGATGAATGCATACATGTTAAGGCATGTCACGATTCTTGAAAATCTCGGGGTTCATGAGCGGGATCAATAACCCAGAACTCATCAAAAGGCTGAACGACAAGATTCCCCAAACCTTTGATGAGCTTATGAAACACACAAGGTCCTTTATCCAAGGAGAAGCCGCTACAGCAGACAGCAAGAAGGGCTACTCAAACTATAGATCACAAGAACAACCTCGGAGACAATCCACTGACTAGAGTAGCAACCGCAACAAGAACTATCGCGGCCAGGGTAGCGGATGAGATAACGACAGATATACCCCGCTAACCAAGACTCCAAAGGAGATATAAGCAAGGGCGTATTGCCCCAAGATCAGAAGGGCGGCAGCGAATCGGGCGCACATCACGAGGTTTGAACTTGAATGGTGTACTATATCGGCGTTCATTTCTACAACCATGGCCGATGTGTAGGACCCTTGAGGGCGATTCGTACTCAGAGATCCATCTTGGCTCATGTAGTATGCACTCGGGACCACGATGCATTGTGGCGCGCTTTCGGTCGGGATACTCTTGGCCTACTATGCACCGTGTGCGTGGGACTTAATCGAGAAAGTGTGGCGTTGTCAAGTTCGCGGACCCATTCCACGTCGACCACAGCAGGAGCTAACACCTATTACGTCGCCATGGCCATTCTATAAATGGGGTATCGACATTGCGGGTCCCTTCCTACATTATAGGCGGAGGATTGAAATTCCTCATAGTAGCTATAGACTACTTCACCAAGTGGATTGAGGCAAAGGCGGTCGTGACAATCACAGGAAATCGGGTAAAGCGGTTTGTTTGGGAAAATATCGTATCGTTTGGATTACACAGAAATCACTCGAACAACGGAAAACAATTACATGACAACCCTTTCAAATCTTGGTGCGAAATCGAATATTGTACAACACTTGGCGTCGGTTAAACACCCAAAACCAATGGTTTGGTCGGCCGCGCAAACCGTAGTCTAGGTGAAGGAATTAAAGCACGCTTAGACAAACACGAGAGGAGGTGGGTGGAGGAATATCGCATGTTTGTGGGCGCACCGAACTTCAATCAAAATTAGCACGGAGACACTCCCTTTTCTCTTGTCTATGGGACGGAAGCCGTCATACCAGCAGAAATTGGGATGCCAACTATTCGCACTGCTGAAGTTAATGTTACAACCAATGATGATGAGCGGCGCATCGATTTGGACCTATTGGAAGAAAGGCGCGAGCGCGCAGCTATATGCAAAGCTAGAGCTAAGTCAAAGATGAAGGGATACTACGATGAAGTGTTTCATTCAGACCAGGCGACTTCGTATATCGAGCCAATGATGCGAGCCACGCAGAAGATACAGGAAAACTTGGACCAAAGTGGGAAGGACCTTATGAGGTCATTGAAGCATTAGGTAAAGGCGGCGTACAAGTTGCGTGACATGGATGGTAGTGAGCTACCACGCATGGAACATCTGCAATCTCAAAAGATGCTATCTCTCGGGCAGCTACGGCCCGGCCTGCGGACACTCCTACACTTTAGTATAGTGCTCAATAAATATCCGTGTATTTACATTACATTTCGCTTAGACAAATGTTTCTTTTCTTTTACAAAAACTTGCAAGTATTAATAAAATGTCGTGGTTTCTAGCTAACTCCGCGACACATTTCAATTTGTTATTTACATAATATTTATATCTCAACATTGTTGCTATATTATCTTTTGCCTATATGGTGTGCATGCACTTACTACAACCCACGATGGTGTAAAGGATGAGTAAACCTACTAAATAACTCGTTGAGTAAGAGGGTTGCAAACCCATAAACATTGGATCATGCATCCTTGTTAGACACCTTATTTTCAAGACGTTGAAATAAGTTCAATGTGCATTCCATGATGGATGCGCAACAATGCATACTATGCGCGTTTAACAAAACCAGGAATCAAGACTCTTGGCTCCTTACTATGATATTCTGATCTGTTGCATATCACACCATACACGTTTATGTTAAAAATACTTAGACATTATATTGTAAGTAGGATGGATCATACGTGATTATGAACTCCATATATTAGTCGCGCTTGGGTAACTGTTTGAGTATTAGACAACAAGTACGTTTTTATTCAAAGGCGGATAACTAAGTACAAACATTTAACAAAAAGGAATATCTCATTAATGACCATGCGTTCTTACAAAATGATATTTACAACGCAGATATAACCTACATGCTATTACAACGCCTAAGAGATGAGCCCTCCACATGTCTCTGACGTCCCGACCTCCTTTAGCTTCCTCAACAAATCGAGTCTTGGCGAGATCAGGTGGCAATACTAACGGTGCCCGTCGGACCTAGGAAGATCTGTTGCGCCAATACCACACAAAATGGCCTTGCCATAACACCTTTCTTCTTGGCAAGTCTCGTAGCATGAGCCTCAAGGATTCCTTTAAAGGGACTTCCTTCTCCAGTGAAAGGGTTCAAGATGTCGCGGGGACGAGCAAAATAGGCACTGCTGGTGGGACTCATCGAGCTTGAGATAATGTCGGGTTGCGCCTCTGCCCCATCAGCACGGTGGCGGGCTAAAGTTAACCCTTCCATAATCACATTTATAGGGTAATCTTGGTCGCGCTCCATCTGGGCAACATGAGGAAGCTCCAATATTTTCATTTGCTCCATAGCGGCAACTAGCTCCTCGTACGCATGCTTATTGTACCCAGGCACATGATCAACAGCCACTTTCAAAAGGTTAGCCTCGTTAAGCTCCTCCACGGCCTCAGACTTGCCACGCAGCATAGCCTTGCTTGCCTGCCACCCCCGAACTTGTCTACTACCTCTCGAGATTCTAGGGTACTGGGGCGTGAGGCCTTGAACCGTGGTGATGAGCCACTGCGCTCGTGAATCGTTGACACAATCTGGGATATAGCTCCTCATCATACTCAATCTTGAGCTTGCAACTTCATCTCCTGCTCTTCCAACAGCTCCCCAGTTGCACCAAAATCCCTAAGCAGAGAACAACTCTTCCTTCCCTTTTCCGGATATTTGGTGCCCGGAGACACGAAGCCTTGTAATCCGTGATGCGATGCGCTCACGACTTATTTGGCTCGGATGACATCTTTTCTTGAGCAAGTCTTTGGGCATATGAGCTCATTGCTTCTGCTTCAACCCGGGCACTGGCCAAATGTGCCTCCAGCTGCGTAATCTGTTGGTCCTTTTGCTCGCTCTAGCTACTTTCTCCAGAATACTTTGCTTTTAGCTGCGCAACCAACGTAGCTTGGTGCGCAACAGCCAACACCAGATCTTCAATAAGCTGATCCATTGGCGTGTCCCCAGATGCCAATGGCTCAGCGCCTTAGCTCTTTGGTCCAGAAGATTCATGTGAGCAGGACTAGCACAGGGGCGACTCCCGAATGTTCGATCTTGCCGCAGAAAAGAGAATTAGTGATTATTTCATAACATAAACAGGGAATGAGCTACGGGCTTTGCTAATAAAACTTACTGGGGAGAAGCAGTATCAGGTGCAGGGGGAGGCGATGCATCATCTGAGGATGACTCCACATCCAGAATGACAAGTCGTTTCTTCCTGGATGAGCTTGCGCCATCACCACCAAGCGCCCTCTTGCGCTTTAGCCCATGGCTTGCTTCCTCCATCTCTACATCAGCATCTTTAGTGCTCTTCGCCACATCTGTGTGGGCCGGCTCCACCAACGGGGAGGGTACCCTCGGGCTAGGCACGCTTCGTATAGGGGTCGCCTCCAGCAATGCGGGGGAGCCACTCCCCGGGTCTGCCAGAACAATATCCATGGTGCGCCCCGCGGTAGCCTCCATAATAGGGGCTTCCCCTCTCTCATGGGCCACCTATGGTAACTTTGTGGGCTTCGCCAAGTTCTAGCGCCGAATAAATCCATCTCTGCAGACCTGAAAACAAAACAACAAGCAAGTTATATAAAGAACAAAGATGAAAAGAAAGGCTCACATTAATCAAAACTAAAGTGTCAAGGATGAGCACCCACCACAGCCATCCGCGTCTAAAAGGTTGGCACTTCATCGAGTCTACCAAAGTAGTTCCGTGATGCCCATGTGCACCAAAATTCCTCGGGATAGGAGCCGATCGATTGGTGTTTATCGTTTCCGCATCGTCTGCTATTTGTATGTTCCGGGAGGGCGCTCATCCTTGATAGTGAACCACAGGTATAGAAGCGAAGTCGGGGAAATAGCCTTATCAACCCAGAAAAAAAATTCCCTCCAGTTTCTAAGCGCGTCCAGTTTATCCGTGTAGCATTGTAGCCTCCTTGCGCGCTTAGCGAACGACACCCACCCGTTTGACCATGTTTTGTGGTCAAACGCGCGGAAAAGGTAGATAGTAGGGTTAATTGCCAATAAGCGGCAGTTAACCTCGAAGTTTGTTTTCGCCGCACCTATACAGTGCAGCTGGGATATGTGCAGACGATAGTAGTTTAATACGTCGCATAAGAATAAGGATATGGGCACACGTTGATTCGCAAATTTGAAGAAACGCGTGTATACCCCTACCTTCCTTGAAATACGCCATTGGCGCTTGCGGCCGGCACTCTGGGATGCGGCGCCATCGGAATATAATAATCCGAGGTGTACTCGCGAAGTTCATCCTCGGTTATGTCGAGGTAAAATCGGTCAAACCACGGACCATTATCACGGTTTTTAAAGCGCGCGGTTACCTTTGGAATATTAAGGGTTTCTTGGTTGCAAGTTTGGAGCTTTTTAACAATGGCGAAATGTTTTCTTGTGATAATCACGGTAATGGGAGGCGGAAGGTTATATAAGTTTTACATCTGCGATGATCGAAGCGTGGACTCCACTATCTCTAAATGTGGATAGGATGCATTGACATGACACATTTTAGATTACTTTCCCACGATTTCACGG
The DNA here is from genome assembly GCA_022545495.1 of Chrysanthemum lavandulifolium. Classification (NCBI taxonomy): domain Eukaryota; kingdom Viridiplantae; phylum Streptophyta; class Magnoliopsida; order Asterales; family Asteraceae; genus Chrysanthemum; species Chrysanthemum lavandulifolium. The sequence goes on from CM040238.1 coordinate 263,080,002, forward strand.
TGTGATTTTGAAATATTTTTTTGAAATATTTTCTTTGGATTCACCGTGTAGAACTTTTTAGCTTCTTCGCTCGCTTCAATGAATTTATGGTATCTGATTAGTAGTCTAGCATCCGCAGGTAGTCCCTGCGCATACTAGATTGGGGGGACATGATGACGTATAGTCCGCATTCGGGTCACGAACCCGACCAATGACCGATACTAACAAGCCCGATGCGGGTGGGCTAACTTAATAACGGTTTGGGCTCACGAGGCCCAAACTCAAAGTTATTAGAGCTTATGATATCGGATATCTCTTATCTTTAAATATCCGATTTAGGCGGGATCTTGCTGAAGTTTGAAACACGAAACCAACAAGGATTTCGTGTGTATATAAAGGCATCCGGCCCTCATTAAAGGTACGATCTACAACCCTAACTCTCAACTAAAACCCTAAAAACCGATTACTTACTCTCACGCCGGAGGATAATCGTGGGAGACAATCCCACGATAAGCCTAACGGTGTTTTCTGTTTACTTAGTGCGCACGTCTCAAGCATCAAGATCCAATTAATACAGAAACCGGAGTCCAAACAAGGAACGCCCAACTTTTGTATCAACAAACACCTCCTATATATATAAACAAAAACACAACCTTAATCTAAAGTATACATATTATCATCATGGTACGTTTAATGTTCATTATCAGTTTTTTGATATATATTTTCCACGAAGGCGCCAAATCCGTTAAGGAATCTGTCAAAAACGGATGTTCTCAACAGATTTTCCAAGGATTTGGCCTTAAAGGTTTATAATCGTTTTAGTGGCGATTGTAACTGTTAGGTTTATAATGGTTTTGAAATTTGCATGTGTGATGTTTTTAGGTGCTAGAAAATCAAGAGACTGTTAATTATGTTGGGTAATCTTGATGGGTCAGTTCACTTCAGTGGATCACAGGTCAGTGGGTAGTCCACAGCTTGACCAAGTATTATGGAAGTGTACCTATTCCTTAGTTAGTTTCCTATTTTCTAGGAGTAGTGGTACATGTTCACCATGTTTATTTCCAGCATTAGTTCACTATTTTAGTATAAATAGACTAGGTTGTAATCAATTTCCAGTGTATTCACTTTTCCCTTTCAATATACAAATAGTTAAAAACCGTCTTGCTGTTTTGATTAGCGTGTAACAGTGGTTGTGTTTTTGGGTTAAAGGGACTGAATACCAACAAATTATCCATGCTTTAAGCTCCTGATTGTCGGCGATGGAGGAACTGGTATGTCGTTAATATGTTAAGTTATGTGTTCTTATGTCTTATGATTCTATTTCTTTTGCAAAATATGTATGCCTTCAGTTCAATTCCTTGTGCATCATGTAGGCAAGACTACTTTTGTTAAGAGGCATCTCATCGGTGTATTCGACAAGAAGTATGAACATATGTTCTTGTTATGTCCATCTGTTACAATTTCAATTTATTTTAACATGATCTACATTGTTTTTTCACAATTTCTATCTGTCACATGCAAACAGCCACCATTGGAGTAGAAGTTCACCCATTGGACTTCTTCACAAACTGCGGGAAAATTCGTTTCAATTGTTGGGATACCTCAGGACAAGAGAAGTTTGGTAGTCTACGAGATGATTACTAGTACGTTACTTCACCTTATGTACTAAAAGGAGACAATGACTTATTTCATATTCGTTCACCTTATTATGATTAGCATACATAACAAGATAAAACTACTCCTATCACACGGAAAATACATTCTATTGTATGGCATAAACGGCGATTGTCAAATTAAAAGTATGTGTTCGTTATCTATCATTGCAGTGTCTATGGTCAATGTGCTATCCTAATGTTTGACGTTACATCAAGGGCGAGCTACAAAAGACTCCCAACGTGGTATAATGATATATGCAGGTTGGTTTACTTCGATTTTCAATAATGATCAAATTGTATTCTTCTACACATGAGAATGAACTTATTAATCATTTTTATTCTATTTGATTTAGGATCTGTGAAGATATCCCGATTGTTCTTTGTGGAAACAAGGCTGATGTGAAGAACAGACAAGTTAAAGCCAGGCAGGTTAATTTCCACAGGAAGAAGAATCTTGGATACTATGAGATCTCCACAAAAGCAACTACAACTTGAAAAGCCGTTCTTGTATCTTGCTAGGAAGCTTGCTGGGTAAGAATATATAAGAATGGTTTCCAAGTTTTACTTTTAAGTTTCAGTAGAGGCAGGTGGATGTTTGGCATTACTTATTTTTTCAGCTTATCACATAAATTTACGTCTCATTTTGCAAGGGATGATGATCACCTTCGTTTCGTGGAGTCGCTCGACCTTGTTCCTCCAATGTTTCAAACCGACATGCATGGAATTACGTAAGGATCAAATTGTCCTTAGATCAAAATGTTGCTTTTTGTTAATTTAGATTAATGTTTCATATAATAGTGATTAACGCGTCGAATTGCGTTTGGTTGACTGCAGGTGTAACTGCAGGTGTTGTGAAGAAGATCGACCAGAGTTCACAGCACATCCTTTCCAACCATTGCCTGATGACGATGATGATTTTCTTGATTCCTTGCTTTAAGAAAAAAATGCAACTAATGATGGTTTCCAAATTCCATAGTTTATGCTCACCATTATTGTATCTATGTTTCTTACTTGCTTTGTGGGCATTTCTTATAAACTTATGATTTTTTTTCGTCCTGATAAAATTTGAGAAATGTAGCATAAGAACACAAATCAAATCACGATATTCTTGTTTTACGCTATTTTTTAGACATGTTTGGCGTGTAAAGTTATAAGCTTTATTTGGTTGGCAAACAACTTTGCTCAAAAAAAAAAAAAAAAAAAAAAAAAAATGTAAAGAGAAAATAGAGATATGAAGTGTTATCAAACAATCCTACCATAGCAAATGCTTCTGTACTTACAAAACTTAGAATAAATATAACTAGATAAATATTTATATAGAACAAAAATATGCAAATTGTTCAAACACCCCACATTATTCGAGCTAATGTTTATAAACATTTCTGGATAGTCGACTAAATGATTTGTAACTAACATAACAGAAGTTCCTCATCTTTAGAATCCAGAATACGTAGTGACGTTTACATTTCTTGATATGAAATCACGACTTAAAATTTCTTCATCGTTAGAACACATTCTTGATAATTCAATCGACCCATATACATATACATATGAATGAGGTAACTGCCAAACTTGCAAAAGATCTTTCATGTTCGTCTTCTTCTTGAATCTGCAATTGAGAGCTTCAAACGAACCGTATGAAAGGTTTTTGGATATAATTAATATACGTATGACCGGATTCGAACACGAGCCTATGGGATTTCATACTTTACGTATGAGAATCGATGTTCAAATAATTAATATAAAATGTTATATTTAATTATTAAATCACAAATAACGACTGATGGACGTTAGTACTAAACGATAATTGACTAACGGTCGTTAAGTGTTTAAGTTAAAGGACTAGAGATAAAAATACAAGTCAAGAAGGATCCGTAACCCTTCTATTCTTTGTGGCCGATCGGTATAGGGTTTATGAAACCCAATCCATCTCAAACTTGGTCTCCAAGTTAACTCACTGTAAATACGAAGGCTTGTATATTCGTTGTTTGTTAATCTTGGTTCACCAAAACAAACCTAACTTCTTCTTCTTCTCCTCTCTTGCTCTCAAACGATCGTACACCCTATTCCCTTAGGGTTTTCGATTTTTTGGTGATCAAAAAAAGTGTTTTGGTTGTTATTGTGATTCAAGAACCTAGCTTTCCGCATCGAATAGTTAGTAATATGTGTGTACAAGAACATAGGACAAACACCTATTGTGTTTGTGATTTTTTTTCTATTCGACAAGCTTGTAGTCGATTTCACTAAACCCTAAACTTTTAGGGTTCTTGTTTCTTGTTACTTATTTTCTTGGAATTGCTAAAACGTACGCATTCTATTTAGTATTCGGTTAACTAATTACATGTATTGATTCTTATACTTCCGCTGCGTGCTTTTGATGTATATATGTTAAATATATGAATGTCATGTTTATTTAATTCCAACACCGTAGACTTAATTAGATCAACAACTTTGGGCATGTCCAAGATCAGGCTCATGAAATTTCATAACGTGAAGTAGATATGGAAATTTCGACCCATATACATATGAATGGATCATTTTGTTATGTTTAGTTGTATCTCAAACTGTCAAAAAGGAAAAGCCAAAAGTTTAGCTAAAAGACTAAACTCGTCAAATGGGTTGAATGGGTCAAACGGGTCGAAAATCACCGAGAAGTGTAACTTGAAGGACCAAAAGCAACGATAACACAATGTCAAATAGTAATCTGAAAATAATTTAAAAGCAGCCTGCTCAGATCAAGTACGCTTTTCATACATGAGCATCATCAGTACCTGCAAAATGTTGCTTCTGTATCTCTCAAGAACAAAAACTTGAGAGTCAGATGTAACCGTGAGAGAATATACTAGATCGTACCAAATGTGGCAGATGTGATTCTGCCCTCCTCACATTGTCTCGACATCAAACTTAGTGATGCAGAACCAAGGTGTACAAGCCAGTACTTTGGCCCTGAAAATGTGAATGGTATGCATCAATATCATCCCAAAAAAAGAACCATTTATAATGCATTATGGTAAACCATGACAAATTATTAAAGTATAAACCATAAAACAATTCATGAAGTCTATACCAAATATACAACTAGATAAGACAAGTGGCATACTATCAAAGTGACCTTCTTAGATAACATATATTTTTTCGATAAACTAATTAATGAGCTCAAAATCATTAACTGCATTATCTGCGTAAAACATATGTTCCATATAACACTAGAAGAGAGATGTACATATGCTTCTTACGAGTATGTGAAGCATCACAAGAAAGAAAACTAAAATTTACCAAGAGGTTTGTGTCTCATATAACACTAGAAGAGAAATGTATGTGAAGCATTACAACGAACCAAAATCCAAGAGGTTTGTGTGTCACCTATTACGACAACTACTAGATGCAGAAATTAAGTTTTTTATCATTATCAAATGCTCATCATTTGATATATGGAGTGACAAACGAAGGTCTGTAACCATTGTTTCCTTATCCCAAGTTAAAGGTCCAGCTGCATATAAAGCTTCCAAGGTAGAACTGTATGCATTCAACTCTTGTCGATGATTTTCATCTGCCAATGACTCGTTGCTTTCAGGTTGATCAGTGTCTTCATGGTACGGCGATTGACAAGCTGACTCATGGTATCTCGACTGACAAGCAGACTCTGCATCACTGTCATGACCTGTTCTACAATGCATATCATAGGGCTTATAGCCATTAGTGGAGCAACTACCACTAGAGCTCACAACACTATCATTTTCAGATCCATTGGTTCCGTTTATATTTTTCTTCATGTCACTATTATCAAAAACATCAACTACCTTTTCCAGTGATGTTCCCGGTACTATCAGACACCTGCCCTCTTTTCCAGACACTCTAAATTTCACTGGACGTTCTTCATTCTCCTCGTCTTTGGTATAACAGCAGGGTGATGGCCGTTTCCGCGTTTTAGAGGAAACGATGCCCGGCTCCATCAGGTGGTGGTTGTTCTGAGTATCAAAGCAAATATCTTTCAAGTAGAAATCCAATATTGCAGCATTTTCCTTAGGTAATACACCATAACACTTCTGTTGGGCAAAATTTAAATCAACCCATTCACCGTCTTGATATGATTGGCGCACACGAAGTTTTGAGTTGGTGACTTCCAACTCTTCCAAAGATCCAACAACTCTGACTAGATAATTGTTCCACGAACACTCCTCCAAAACAATCGCCATCTTCCATGAAAGATCGTGAAACACTTCAACTTCATCACCAGGAATCCAAAAGTGCGAAACTTCCGCCACAGGAGGACAAGGTCTAATAAACTTTGCAGATAAATGCTCGACATCCTCTTCATCAGTAAAACCAGGATACATGTCATAACTGACAGTGTAATTGTGCCCATTCCTAGAAACTATCTGGGCACAACGCCAAAAATCATTACAGAATTCGTCCTTAGCTAAAACCTCGACTTTACTTCCTTTCTTGTACTTCATGATTCTGAACTCCTATATTAATCTGTTCATCGACCAAATTATGGTATGATTAGTCAAAGACGTACTTAAAGGTATACAAGTTAATGCAATTTGCTCCAAACAAAAACATCAGAAGTTTATCTAAAACAAAATCATTAATATGCATACATAATAAAACTCAATCAAATCAAAAAGCAACATATAAATTTTAAATCGAGCATCAAACATAACTAAAATAATATGCGTACACAATAAAACTCTTATAAACGGAACACAAAACGCAAGCAGATAGACAATCAAGATATACTAATCATACAAAAGTTACTAAAACTAACAACTAATACAGCATGCAATATCGTACTCCTAATCATAAACACGTTAATTAACCATGCATGCATGCATGCAGTTAAAACTATATATTAGAATATATATAGAAACCCTAAGCCCACCTCATTCAAAAAAAACCAAAAACACGATGCATCCTCTGCCGCGATAAATCTCTTATGAACTCGAAAACTCATGCAACATTTTAGATAATCAAGATATACTAATCATAATAGTTTATATGACGTTCAAAACCAAAAACATGTACGCGAACAGATGATTGAAAAACATATATACAACACAATTGATAACTAAGAGCAGGAGGTACGGTGGTGCCAAGCTTGGTGCCAACGGGTTTGGCGCGACGCCAAGCTTGGCGCACCATTACCACGCTCGCGCCAAACACTCTCGCGCCAAACATAACAGCCAACGTTTTTTTTTTTTTTTTGAAAAAGTAGCCGTTGGATTCAAAAATATAGCCGTTGCAAACGGCTAGTTTTGTGTTTTTTTGATATTTTGACCTCTTTTTTACCACTTTTACCCACTTTCAAATCCTATATAAACCTTATCACTTATACCACTTCACACACACTTCAAATACATCTCAACTTCAATATTTTTTCAAGAAAATGAATCCCAACAACACCCCTTGGATCAATGGAATGTAACGATCCATCAAACCAAATGATCGGTTCGTCTTGAATCGAATCCGAACACCAACAACAATACTTTCCTTCGTTTTCTCAACAAAACTCATGCGTTAATCCGAAGAATACGCTATGTTTTCTCAATGGAAAATGCAACAACAACAACAACAAAGCGAATCACAACCAAGATCGTCCACCAATCGTTCCACGCTTGTTGGCGAATCCGAATCCAAGAGGAAGCGGTCATCCCGACCCCACGTCCAAAAACAAAATGAAGGAACCGGCAAGGCAAAGAAAAAAAAAGCAACCAACAACCAAGAGGAGGCGAGACCCGGCCATCGATCGTGAGCGCATGGACCGACCAAGAACTACTTTTGGCGCAAACTTACATTGAAGTATCCGAGGATCCAAAAGTCGGTGCGGATCAAGGTAATGAAACGTTTGGTATAAAGTTTTGGAAGCTTACAACAAGGAAGCAAAAACAAAAGTTTGTAACTCGTACCAAGAACATGCTTACCGGAAAGTGGACTCCGGCGAATCGTTGTGTCGGGAAGTTTAATTCGATTGTGAATGAAACGGTGTTATGAGTGGGGAGAACGATATGGATTTCATGGAACGTTGCCACACTTTGTACAAACGATATCATGGCGATTTTAAACATTAAATCGGCTTGGAAGTTTTGAAGGACAAGCATAAGTGGAAAAATCCGGACTCAACAAATGCAAGACGTAATCGTCTTGGGTTCGGAAGAGGATCCCGAGCATTTTGGACCCGACGCATTGCCAAGGCGGACGGGGTGTCCGGATCGCAAAGAGCCAACGTTAGTCTAACTCGACCGCAAGTTCGGTTCAAACCGGAAATGTTTTCTAAATGATGGAAAACAATACGAGTTGGAGCGAAAAATGAAGCAAGATGTTCTTGAGCGGGAGTCTCGGCGGTCGATTTAATCGAAACTCAAAGGATAGCCGAAGATATCGCGGTGCTATCTATGGACACAAGCACTCGATCCGATGAGCGGCAATCACGAGGGCCCAACAAGCACGGATCCGGGCAAAATATTCACAAGAATAATTATGTTATGTTTTTTAAGTTTATTGTTTTTTATTTCTTGTAATGTTTTTTATGAATAAAGTAATTTTAGGATATATTGTTTTGAATTTTATAAAAATAAAAATAAAAAATTGAGTTTGGCACGAAATTACGGTGCCAACGGATCTCAAATGTGGTGCAAACATTTTACGGTGCAAACTCAAAACTAGCGGCGTGGCGGTTTGGCGCGAAGCTTGGCACGAAATTTGGCACCACTGCCTTGTGGTGCTCTAAGCAAACATCATATATAAATGATTAACCACAAGATACCAATACTAATTACCAACTAATGGTACAATCAAAATCAGCGAAAATAATGAATAGTGAGAGTAATATTACCTTAAGATCGATTTGTTGATCGTAACAAAAACTGCAAAGACTAAGATATATATAGGACTTGCATGCTTAGGTTTCAGGAGTCGAGGTAACATTGTTTTTTTGTTTTACTTTTGCTTAATTGTCGCTCACGTTTTTGTTACATTGTTAAAATATATTATTATATTTTCTAACAATATCATGTTATTAATTGATGGTTTTGATACTTATCTGATATTTGTTGTTGCTTGTGTTTCGATTTTTATTTAGATGAATATAAATGGAAACATAGGTTAACATAAGATGATGTGTACTTTTTTTTTTTTTTTTTAAGAAGAATTTGTTAATAAAGTTTGTAAGAAATTTAAGATGTTTAGTGAAACTCGTTTAATCAATCTCATAATTTCTACACCTTATTATATTTCTTTTGCACATTCGTCTATTTCAAAGGTACTCGTGCTTCGAAACGGGTAAACAAACTTAGGCAAAAATGCATATATATCCCTCTCAAAGTGAATAATTGCATATATATCCTTTTTACAAGTTTTTTAAGCACATAGTACAATGGTTTTTATGCATGCTTTGGATATATATGCAATTTTGCATTTTCGGAAGGATATATATGCAAAAGCCCCAAAAACTTATGGAGTGATTTATGGTGATTGGTTATTTAAGTCGATTGTAAAATCAAAATCAAAATATGTAGTTGATTACTTAATCTGTTTGAGTTTAACGTTTAACTACTTTTTATTTGTGTAACTATATTTCACATTGCAATATCTATATATGTTATGCGCGATGCCATCTTACTTAGTTTAATTTTTAAAGATAATGGCATATACATGTATCTTAGTTGTCACTATATACTTTTATATGTATTGAATTATTATTTTTTGGCAATTCTATTTACCCAACTTGTATTTTTCGTCACTTATGTGTATTTTATGATTTTTTTTACCCTTCAATTTATTAGAGTAACAATCTATTACCCGGGAGGTACAAAAAAGTCACAAAATACAAACAAGTGACGCAAAATGCAAGTTGAGTACATTGAATAGAAGAAAATTAATTCGATACATATAAAAGAATAGTGTGATAAGTAAGAGACATTTATAGGTCCTTATCCCTAATTTTTAAGGTAAGTTTTCTTATATGTTTGTGAAAATACATGTAAACAAGCGAAGGAAGAGCATGCCAAAGACTCATGTTTTGATTTGTAGTTTCGGTGTGGTTTATGGATGACTGCAATTTGCCTATAAAGGGTGAACCTGTTTTTTATAACTGGTCGTTCGGCTTGTGACGTGGCAAGCGCTGCATTTCAATGTTTCCTAAACAAAATACTCCGTATAAAACAAGAAAATCATTTAGAGTTCGCAAAAACATAATTATTTTTTGTCTCTTAACAATATTAAAATATAATCATAGCTAAAGATAAGAAGAGTATACGAGAATGCGTAAAAACAAAAGTTAAACAAACACATTGATAATAAATTAACAAAAGCTAAATCAAAAGCTAGTAAAAACATAACTTAATATACAAAGTTTACATGAGAGTTGATGTTCATTCCTTGTATAAAATTTATCTATAAACCATATTTGTTGTGTATATGTTACGGGTCAAAAGTAATAAGGACCAAATGTCAACATTCCTAAAAGACGAAGGGCTGGAATTATAAATATTCAAGAGTCTGTTAGAATTTGGCCTACAACCACATCTCTGTCTTTAGCCTATAAAAGGCATTTCATTTCCATTTGTTCTTTTAAGCTTTTGAATTGTAATCCTTTCCTCTCATCTTGTATCATTGTTGTAACTGTAATTCAGTTAACACTTCAATCCATAACAATTCCATTTCGAATCTATTTCTTGTTCATTAGGTTCCTAATGTGTTGTTGCAATTGTTGATCACGTTTTCATTTCTTGTTGATTTCTAAACGTGTGTTACAATTGGTATCAGAGCCCTTTCTTGGCTACTGAATCATCGTTTCCGATTGTTTTCTGGTACATTTTAAAGTTTCCGGTGAATTTTGCGTTTTCCGGCGAAGTTGTTAGTTTTCCGGTGAAATCAGTCACAGTTTGTTACATTCCGGCAGAAGTTGTTGTAATATGTTACAAGATGGTAATGCTTACAACTAATGCACATGTTCAAGATCAGTGTAGTGGAACTAGTAAGGGTAAAATTGATGCACATAAGGTGTTTGTCGAAATGACAATGGGTAGATTTTTCGAAAGATATGGTACGGTTAGCGAATATTATGATTCATTTAAATCAATCTGGTCTTCGATGCTGACGAAAGTGGAGGAATGCGATCTAGCTGATCTTTCTATTTTTGGGCTGCCTGTGGAAATCCGAGACCAGGTTAGCATTTTTAAACCCAAAACCCTATCGGATGCCTGTAGTTTGGCTTCGTTACAAGTATATGTTTACAAGTTTAGAAATGGGTTGTTGGTTTTGGATAAACCTGAAGTAGGTTCTGACAACATTGGGTTAAAGAGTTATGAAGAGTCTTGTGAAGAAAATGTCATGGGCAAAGAAATTGAGTGTTTGGAATTGACTAATCTTGACGGAAATGTTGAAGATTTAAGTGGAATTGAAGAAGATAGCAATTATATGATGGATCTTAATGACGAGTGTAAAGAACCCGAATCAATGGTAAGAGAAATGGATGATGGCACTAAGTGTGTGATCGTTTTTGATGAACTTGGTAATGATGGGATTAAACGTAGTGAAACTGAATTGAAGGTAAGTGTAGTCAATTGTGATATGTCTGTTAAAGAAGAATATGAATTTGAGGAGAGTGAGGAAAGAACAGATTTAGGAAGATTGGCTTATGGTGATGAGGGTATGAAGGTAAACACTAGTGAGAGTGTAGATTCAGAGTTTATGGTTATGGAGGATGATGAGTTTCAGGATTGTGTTAATGGGTGTAAAAGTTTGTATGTGGCTACTTATGTATATGATGTTCATAATTCTTCTGATAAGTCATTCACTTGTGATAATCAGTGGTATAAGCAGGAAGAAGGTACGGAACAAGTTAAAATGAAGATGAGTGATAAAGAAGCTGCTGAAAAGAATGAAGATGATTTTGGTTATTTAGAGTTTGACATATGGAAGTGGCCTACAAGAAAGAAAGTGGAGGGTATGAGATGCAAAGTTAAGTTCAGAAAGTGGAAATTTGACATTTGGAAATGGCCAAATAGGAAAAAGAAAAGAGCAAGTTGCTATGTTGCTGTGAAGTCTACAAAGGTATATGTTTTAGATTCCAGACAGAAGTCATGGATAATGTGATCAAGTGTTTTGAGAAGGAGATTGCTACTGTGAATACTCAAATAGGTTATAATTCTATATTGAAGTTTTCTTTGCATGACAACCTAGCTGATGTTATCAGGGAGTTTAATGGTAAAGGGCTGATGGAAATCGGTGCTAAGTTTGGTCAAAAAAAAAAAAAAAAAAAAAAAAAAAAAAAAAAAACTAACTAACTGATAAGAGGGTGTTTGATAAAGTTCTTAGTGAGCATAAGCAATTCAGTAATGGTGATAAATTGTCTAACAAAGATTTGGTTAAGGATGTGGGTTGGAGAGGTGTTCGTTATAGGAATGACAAAGATTCCAAAAAAAAACTATTGAATGAATGGAAGAGTTTCATGGGAGACCGTTTGGGTAAGAAGGATTGTTTGTGTCTTTCAAGTACTGATATGCTGATATATCATGCATTGTTCTGGGATGATGATAGTAATGGTGATGAAGGTAGTGATCCTGAGTGGATATTGTGTGGGGGAGAAAAGCAACTAGATTTTGGAATGTTTGGGCTAAGAAATGGGTGTTTGGTTATAATTGTTGCTGTTTCTGGGGTGTTTGGGATATCGCTCATGGGATAGAGTTTATAGATGATCACACTTTAAGATGGTAATTCCTTTATCAGTGGGTGGAAGGAAACACTGACAAAGCTTGTTAGGTGGTTGTTGATGGTTGCTGCAAGTTATGAATACATGCTGATGCAAGTAGCTGATAAGGTGTAAGATGTTGATGCTACTTGGGAAGTTATGGTGATTTGATTAAAGATATCAAGTTGAGAAACAAGCTTGAGGACAAGCATTGTTTGAAGAAGGATGGATTGTTACGGGTCAAAAGTAATAAGGACCAAATGTCAACATTCCTAAAAGACGAAGGGCTGGAATTATAAATATTCAAGAGTCTGTTAGAATTTGGCCTACAACCACATCTCTGTCTTTAGCCTATAAAAGGCATTTCATTTCCATTTGTTCTTTTAAGCTTTTGAATTGTAATCCTTTCCTCTCATCTTGTATCATTGTTGTAACTGTAATTCAGTTAACACTTCAATCCATAACAATTCCATTTCGAATCTATTTCTTGTTCATTATGTTCCTAATGTGTTGTTGCAATTGTTGATCACGTTTTCATTTCTTGTTGATTTCTAAACGTGTGTTACAGTATACACCATATTTATCAAAAACATTTGCTATGGCTTGATTAACAACTTTGTGGTGGCTTATGATACCCCTCTAGAAAGAGCGGCATAAAGGTATCTATGAGAGAAAACAGATTCAAGCAAGTATACACCAACATTTGGAATAGTTTGGCCTTGAGATTTCTTGATTGTCATTGGAAAGTTCCACGAATGGAAAAAAAAATTCTCTTCAGCTTGAATGGAAACAAATCATCTTCTGTTGGTGTTAGAGGGATTCTCCGCAAGAAGACTCTTTTTCTCGCATGTTGGCCAACAACAATTTTTGAATATGTCACGGGTTGAAAAAACCCAAGAAACAATTATTGTACAGTTACATAAACCATTCAACCAATCCAAACTGTGTAATAACATGACTGGAGACCCTATTATGAGGCGTAGATAATGTGGATGCAAACTACTACTGTTAAAGAGTTCAAGAACTCCAAGAGATAAGATGTGTAGAGGGAATCGTAGCATGATATATTGTACAGAAACATGACATCTAATAATGTGGAGAGTACGGGTGGAGGAGTTGAGCGATTATTTTACACTAGCAGGGTACCCGCGTAACGTAGAGACGACGGGTACCTTGTAATTCAAATTTTGCGACGATGGTAAACTTTAAGTTTGAATAACTATAAGCAATATAAACAGTGTAGTAAAGCTTCGTTTAGTTTGTATTAATTTGTCTGATTGTTTTTTGTATTTTTCATTGAGGGGTTGTTTGTTAAATAATATTAATTGTAGGTAGAGTGAGGATCGAATAAAATAAAGTTGAAATGAGAAGAATGAAGAAAGCACAATCATAGCATTTGGGATCTTGACCTCTGAAAGTAGATCATCTCTCTTAAAATTCTTTTTCATTTGAAATGTGTGCCTCAGAATATTTCTCACTCTTCTCATTTTATTTTCTCTTCTCACTAGATCTCTTCCCATTATTCCCATTATTGTAGGTATTGACAAGTTAATTGAAATATGTGTTGGTCTATTAATTGATTGTACACATTGCATTGCATGAATTGTTGTATTCTTTATTCTTATATATTTAAAATGTCTTGGTGCATGATAGCTTTTATATGAACATGTATAATTTTAATACGTAGTAGCTTTTTTTTAAAACGAATGTACTTTGATTCAACCTCAGCTCATCGAGACTTTGGAGGTTATTAGATATTCACTAACGAGCAATTATGCGGATCAAATGACGAGTTATCAAAATGTCTACACTATAGAGTTTGACTTACACTAAACAGCATCGACTCCATCAGTTTTTTTAGATCAAAATAAGGCATGAACCCATTGATCAGTTTGATTAATCAAATTTCATAGGCCATAGCTATTACTTTGGATTTTAAACATATATAAGCAATCCTAGATTATGTTGGACGACATAGCTTCCTAAAGTGACAAATGTATGGCTGGTACATGAAGTTCGTGTGATGTGGTTACGAAATCTGGTTCATTTTCTAAAGTGGTTTACGACTTGGTTCAACAACCATCTTCCGAACAAGAGCAGCTATTGACACTAAACAGCACAAAAACAGACAAACAAGTGGGTGGTGTGTACCTAATCTGATTCGAAAAGATCTAAAAAGCTAAGAGAAAGATGGCAATTTGTCAGTCGAACTAAATCATATAAAAGAAGTCGTTCACTTCATCAATTATGATGAAGATGAAGCTCAAAATGAAAAAAGGCGCTTCAAAGAACATATAAAAGTTCCCAAACCAATATCTTATATGTTTACCCAAGTTTGAGCACAATAAAAGCGACCAACATATGTTTGCAGAATTGCAGGTATTATGAAAGAAAGCCAAAACCAAATTTACGTTTACCTGTCTGAGTTTCAGGAATCAGGTGCAAGGTCAAAAAAAGGTTGTTCTTTCATGCAAACACATAAGCTTAAAAAAAATGTCACTCGCCTTTCTACTAGCTAATAGATTGGCCAAATATGATAATGAAATCCAGCATCTCGTTCCAGTCCTCAAAAGTTACTTCAGGATAGGACGGTATTCAAATCTTGATTTTGGCTGAATAACAGGTTTATACTTTATAGTTCCCACCTTTTGCACCTTTTTTAACTACTCAAAACCCATCATCAGCATCTATTTGAATCGAAGCAGTACCCTCTATAACAGCCTTAGGACATGAGTCAAACGAGTGCCCATAAATCAAACATGTACCACATCGAGGAGGCTTCCATTCGTACTCGATACGAATGGTCTCTTTTGTGTATCCACTTTCTTCTAACTTAGGAATCGCCACAACCAAGCTCTCTATCATCTCATTACTCGCATCAATTTCTATCAAAGCTCTAGCATAACTACAACGCCCCCATGACTCCAAGCACATGGTACTAGTATATGAGTCTAACATCATGGGTTTACCAATCTTTGTAGCAATCAAGCTTAGCCCATCCGACGTGTAAGCAACCAAAGGAACGTCATGCATCTTAACCCAAACTGGAACCTTGACATCTCTTCTTTGTAAGGATCACGAAGGTGTCCACTTATTAAGAAATACTAGCCGGTACCAGCATGTGCACGCGGCGATAAGTATAGTTATATGTGTTTGCTTACCGTTTAGTGAATTGTTTCACAACACTTCAAATGTATATGTGTTAGTTGTAAGTGTTTGTTTGGGTTACCGTAACTTTCCGTAACTTTCCCATGACATCATTATTCCGGATATAGAAATACCTCGCAATCTCTTACGCGTCAAACACTACCCCAAAAGTATATGATTTTGATGAATCAAGATTATATTGATTGAAATAAATGAAATAAAGGTTAAAGTTGTAAAATTTGAATTAAAATAAAATAAACCCACTAAAAATATAAAACTAAAACTTATAAAATATATCAAAATGGATGTTGAATTAAAGAGCATAAAATTTTAGAAAATATGGTGAAATTAGATTATAAAAAATAAGTAGATAAAAGATATTTTAATTTAAAAATAAAGATGAATTTTTAATTGAAAAATGGCATGTCGTTTATAATTGGAGCTTTTATCTTAATTTTTAGCGGTTAGGAGTTATGTTTGAATTTTGTTAGAAGTTGAACTTTGGAGTTTGTTAAGAAGTGACACGTGTATCTCATGATTGGAGCCCTTATCTTAATTTTTGGTTAAAAAACTATTTCCATAATAAGAAAGTAAAAATGCGAATTTTAAGCCTTCAATTTTAGAAGGCCTAAACGCGTTATAAAGTAGTATAGATAGGAGTACTCCGAATCATCCACGGACCATCTTGTAAAATACTTTCGACACCTTGGAGGGTCGAAATTTTGAAAAAGAAAAATCCCTCCGCATTCATAGTCACTTTTTGAATCCCATACTTGCCCCAGGTATTTCGAACAAACAATTCAATGACAGGAAAGGCTAACCTTTTTCCAATGAAATAACCATATAGCGAGTTCTTCAATCTATTATTAACCTCTTGAACCAAAGCAATAGGAATTTCCACGTCAAACTCAGAATCAGCATCATCATCTTCATAGCCATCATCATCGTCGTCGTCATAATCATCATCATTGTAGCACTCATCATCATCATCATCATCATCATCATCATCATCATCATCGTCATCGTAGCAATCATCATCATCCGAGGATCCATTATAAGATTCTTCATCAGGTGTATGTATCCTGGGCTCAATGGTTGCACCAAAACTGCTATCATTTTCATAAACATATGGTTCATCCGAATCGTTGGAAACTTTTATATATTTAATCTGTTGTGAACATCTTTTCACCATATCTCCCTTGAGATCAATGTTTAAGCAGTCACGCAAGTCGAGTGATTCAAGGTGACGACAACCATCCAAAATCACCTTCAACCCAATATCCGACATGCAGTCTCCAATGAGTTCTAGGTGTCTTAATTCAGGTAAGTTTTTCCCAATTGCTATAGCCCTCTCTTCACATCCTTCACCCGGTATGTAATCGCTCGTTGATTTACTTTCAGTGTTCTTAGCATGGGGCAATAACGACCAGCAGTTTCAATAGCTTCTTCTGAGATGCCTGTTTCGTAAAGGCTGAGTTCCTCCAATAACGCAAATTTCTTCAAAGCGTCACTCCAATCATTATAAATATCTTCATAGCACCATGCAGCTTCGAGACGTCTAAGATTACTAGCTCTGTTATAGGAAAACAATGAGGTTTAGCTTTTATTGATACGCACAAAAAGAGTAACACTAGCAATATAGAAGGTCCCATGCATACCTATCAGCAACATATAAAAGAAGATCATCATTGCCAAAATCGACTACGGTGAGATCAACCAATTGGCCTTGACTTCTATCCACAGCATGCTTACACATATCCTGAAGAGGCGGCCTTGCATTTGGATCCCAAAAATTGGTCATATAAATGACCCTCCACATAGAAGGGTCCTTGCAGATTTTACGCCAATCAGTGCATACTTTCTGTGCATTCTCAAGTATGTCAATCACACCAACTCTGTAGAGTATATTTCTTGTTACATCTGATGGGAGCTTCAACCAATCTCTTTTGTCTTCTCGGCTCTTTCTTGTTTTGATTTTAGTCCACGTGGCATTGTTACTTTAGCAAGTACAAAGCAAACAGAATGTCATAACAACGCATTACATATATGATATCATACTAACATTCTTAACATACTAAAGTTGGGTAATAATCAAATTACCTAAGTCGTTTATCAAAACCTGAAGAATAAATACCCGAACGATATGCAGGACACAATAGTAATACGACTTGATATGGCATGATGGAAGAGCATGTAAATGTATAAGTTTGCATACAGCTACATGACATGGTGGCAACAAGTATTGATGACTAATGTTATGAACATAAAGTTGCAGAGAACAAAATAAGATAAAAAAGATGTGCTGCATTCCCAATTTGAGGAAATTATGTGTGCGTTAATTAAGAACGAAGGATATTAACACATTTTTTCAATAATCTGAAAACTCAAGAAACACTGAACTTTGAAAAATCTAGGAAGCATTTTCCGAAATAACCAATAGATAGCAAAACCAAAAAGCAGTATAAGCAAAGTGGTGTCAATCCACACACATGATGGGGTATAAAAGTCCTAAGTAATGTCCAACATTCTAAGAGCAACTTTCAGACAACATGAAGATTAAAGTTTGATTTAACTTGAGACAATTAGAAGGCCATTCACAAATAGTGTAACATTTAAGTTTATATCTTTATTTTGGTTCTGAGCCCCATATCCAAAGCTATTAAAGACAAGATAATGTACGGTTGTTTACAAACATGAAGCATCCTATTGAAACTATAAAAAACACAAGTATGTTGTTCTGCAGTTTCTAGTAGTTTAGCTTGAAAACAATGTTAACTCGATTGTACGAGATCCTTGTAAGTATTATAACATCGTTATCTTATATTAAGGGGATTCAATGGCTTAGATGTGATGCATGTAAAAGTGCATTTTTTACCACTTATTAATACAAGTGTATATAACTTCTCAAATTTTATAACGTTGCAGTTCTATAACTCACGCACACAAGAGCATTGTACTTCTCACAACTTTGTAATCAAAATATACAATCTCATATTGTCCTATGAAGCTAAAAAGATATATCGAATGGATACTATTCCATTGATTTGACTAAACTTACCGGCTTCTTAGCTCCTTTCTAATCGTATTTAACAAGTCTAAGCCTACATTGGGCTTTTATGGAACATAAGAGTGTTACGGTATCATTCCCTCACTGACGCACAGTTGACTCGGCCAAGAAAAGAGCTTATTTGAGAAGGAAAAAAAAGTATGGATTCGAACCTAGCTAATGCCGAAAGGTCAATGCCCAGCCTAAACATCCTTGGGGAAGTGTCACGACCTTTTTCAGAATAATTTAATCAGAATTTATGCACGTGTGTTTAATCTATAAACTTGAACCCAATGTATTAGCGTAACTAGGAAATCGGATGGGGTTTCCTCTTGCCCGGGATGGTGAGTCTTTGACTTGGATGTACATGACCTAACCGAGGTGGTACACTCTTTCCGTGGCCACTCACAAATCTATCTGACATGTCCTAAGGAGGACTTGAACCCACAACCATTTGGTTGTGGAGCTTCTCATATAACATGGGGCACCATTAAGACACAATCCCTTTTGTATGTTTGATAACTTTTTAATATTTTGCTAAACATACATGAAATGCACTAGTACAATCGACACTTCCGCCTACGACTTTTTCAACACGTTCCCGACGACGTGGCGTAGGCATCGTTCGTTCCGACGACAAGGCATAGCCAGCGGTTGGTCGGTGAGCCTCGTGGGAAAGTCCTTCCGACGACAAAAATAAACCTTCCGGCGACAACGTGAGACCCACATCGTTTTACGGTCAAAGTTTTTGGGTTGAAAACATATGTTGCCGACGACACGTCGTCGGCATAATACTCAATTATGTGATTAGTTAGCAAAATTAAGCGTAATTAACTTATACCATTCATTCCGAAGCGACTGTCGTTGGTAAAGTGAAACAATATAACATTTGCAATATTTTCCTACGCCGTGGCGTCGGGATCGTATTAAAGTTGCATTAAGCCACTTATTATCCCGCGCCATGGCGTAGGGAAAATATTACAAATGTTATATTGTTTCACTTTACCAACAGTCGTCGAAAATATATATAAAATGTTTACATATTGCGAAGCGGTGATCGTCGCCAAAATGTATCACATATGCCAAAATATTGCGACATTTTATCAATTTCCCGAATTTTCCGGAAAAATTCTACATAACTACACTGTTGTTTTCAACCAAAACCTCTAAACCAATATGCCGATATCCCAAAACAACTCATAACGACTAAATCGCATATATAATCGCTAAAAGTTACAAATTATACAAAGCGGGTGATATTAACTACGCATCTAGGTTAAACATACACAAAGTTGCTAAATCACCAATGTTCAAGTCACCAAAATGTGCAAAGTGTACAATGGCCAACATAAGGATGAGATGATCAAAAGCATAGTCTAAGCGGGTTTATACATCTACACAAAATAACCCATAAATATACCTCCATCGATCTACTCGTCATCATCATCATGATCCGAGCCCTCCTCGTCAAGATCAACACTACGCCTCCGCCACTACCATGACGCCACTCCCGACCCGGCGTCGGATCTCGAAGCAATCGGCTCATAAGCTCGGACCACCGATCGGAGGATGAGTCTGCCTGACCTGAAGAACTCACTAACTTTGGCTGAGCGACCCGACTCTTTCGCTGCTCATCATCTTCTTTTGGAGTCTGCGATCTTCTTGTCTTTAGCGGCCATCATCTCATCAATCTTTTCTTTGTTATGCGAAGATGAGCGCGAGACACAGGGGTAAAATCATCTTTCCGCTCAAAACCCTACCCACACGGCGACTTTTCTCATTGCTTGCCGCCGAGAACAATGGCAAGTATCTCGACCTCCGTGTAGGGTGCGCGAGAGGGTTGTCGGCGCCTAAATCCCGTGGCGACACATCTCCTCCTACAAAAGTTGAAAATATATATATATTTGTCGTGTTAATTAGTACATTATGTAAATCAATAAAACGAGTTAAAATGACTTAAAAAACAAATGGGTGAAGCGTGTGTAATATAAAATACAAAGTTACTTATCATTGACGTGTGCTAATAAGTAACTATGCCATTATATTACACCGTTTCCTAGTTTGACCCATTTAGCATAACGTGTACATGTTTGGGCAAAATGGGTCAAAACTTCTTAAATGACTTAAACAAACAAGAAAGTTACTTATTAGTGCATGTTTACGCTAAAATGGGTGAAACGTGTGCAATATAAAATACAAAGTTACTTATCATTAAACGTGTGCTAATAAGTAACTTTGTGCTTATATTACACTGTTTCACCATTTTGACCCATTTTAGCATAACGTGTACTTATTTGGGCAAAATGGGTCAAAACAAGTTAAATGACTTAAACAAACAAGAAAATTACTTATTAGTGCATGTTTACGGCTAAAATGGGTGAAAGCGTGTGTAATATAAAATACAAGTTACTTATCATTAGCGTGTGCTAATAAGTAACTTTGTGATTATAATACACCCGTTTCACCATTTTGACCATTTTTAACATAACGTGTACTTGTTTGGGCAAAATGGGTCAAAACAAGTTAAATGACATAAACAAACAAGAAAGTTACTTATTAGTCCATGTTTCGGCTAAAATGGGTGAAACGTGTGTAATATAGAAGACAAAGTTACTCATTAGCCCAAACATGTGCTAATAAGTAACTTTGCCATTTATATTACACCCGTTTCACCCATTTTGACTCATTTTAGCATAATGTGTCTTACGTATTGATGTCGAGATGCGGCCAATGACCGAGATCCATGCCATTTGTGTACCTTATTCTTCTTCTGTTCTCCTTGTTGATAGCGGCTCTTTTGGCGTGCTTCTCATCCATGTAGTGCTCGATGTACTTCTCCCATCGATAGCTCCATGTTTGGAGGAGGGTTCTAACATAATAAAAAAAAGGATAATTAACATATATCAATTGCTAACATATTTAAAAACAACAAAAATATCAAAACATAAGAATAATAAAAACTTACCTCAGGATCTCATCGGCAATACCCACCTCTATTAAGAAAGTGACTTGCCTTGAAGGCGCTCTTGTTGTCCGTAGCGGTCGACCAAAATACTAGATTAAGCGCCGCTGGATTGTCCCCCTTTGTTCGAACGCCTCAGGGCCCCAAATCAAACATTTCCTACAATAAAAAAATAACTAAATTAGTTAATTAATCATATATATATATATATATATATATATATATATATATATATATATATATATATATATATAGTGAAACTTTATTTTCGAACCCACTTTAAACGCGAGCTGCGAGAACCTCTTTTTAGCCATTGGATTTGTTGATCAATGGTCAAAACTGAATGTGCCATTTATGTAAATAATTAAAACATGATGTTGGTTGTTGTAACTAGTATAAGGGTAATTAAGGGATGTCACAATTAATATTTATCCCTACAATTAATATTTATCTCTATTATTTCATTTACCATTTACATATATCTTCTCTCTCTCCATAAACCTAGAAACCGCCTCCCAAAGTCCTCTAAGCTGGTGTCTCTAGATCTGTTGATCGGCCTGAAAAAAAAAACATCATCAATCACTTTGGATCGAGCAAGCATCCCACGAGATGTTTATAAATAACTTTGGATCGAGCAAGCTTCTAAACATGTACATGGCTTTGTGATTTGGTATTAATTTCATGATTCTGATATTTAATAATATTTATATATTCCTATATTTGAAAAACCGTGGCACTAAAACCTCCTATTTAGATTAAAATAGCGATTTCGTTTTAGATGCGTTTGTATTTTCGTAATTTTTGTACATGGATATGAATACCTTATTGAAATATTGATTTATTTTTATATGCTTTGTTGTGGCCTGACTAATTTGACTCTGTTTAGCTTGCTCAAAAATCCATGAGATTAGTTTTAAATATTTATAGGTTTTAAACAATATGTTTTATTAGATGGAGCAGTTTGTTGGGTTATTTATGTATCTGCAAGTCTTATATTTTTTGTGTGGAATATTTTTGTATTATATCTTAAGATCTTAATCTATGATATCACAAAAAAGGCATTGCGTTCATTTTATTTTTTGTTGTTCATTCATTTGGTTTAGTGTTTTGAGTTTGATTCCAAGTTCATTGGTGTTTTTGGTTGTTTCTGATGTGGGTGTGGTGGTGATAGAAATTGTTTTATTTGGTCAGTTTAATCTATGATTTAATCAGTTTGATTAGTGTTCTTGAAATTCTAATTCTAGTTTTCAAATTGTACTTGTGTGATGCTTGATTACCTTCTTTGTCATTTGTTGCAGTCACAATTATTTTGGTTTTACAAGATGCTTTTCATACTAAGATTTGATCTTTTGTGTTTCCTTTACGGGTCTTTTGTTATCTTTTGGTTTTAGTTTTTGAGAAACTAATCTGTATGTTATCTTTTCACATCAACCTTTTAAACATGTATGTTAAAAACATGTATGTTTTACAATATGTATGTTTTAAAAACAGGTATGTTCTAAAACTTATGGATCAAAACATGCTTGTTTCATAACAATTATGGTTCAAAACATGCATGTTTCATAACATTAATGTTGGATGCATATATGTTTTAAACTGTGCATATGTGTTATGCTAGTTATTATGATTAAAAAATTTGTTTCCTATACGTTTGTGTTATGAAATATCTTTTTTTTTGTAATTCTATTTTATTTTATTTAAATGTTGCTAATTTATATACTTCTCTTTGTATCAGGTGTAAAGAATGTTCATGGCTACGAGTGTGCATATAAGTCCGACTTTTGAAAATGTTGGCGGCTACGCGTGTAAATATATGCCCGACTTCTAAAAAAGTTGATAACAATGAGCGTGCACATATGTCCATTTGTGTTACATATTATTAGTGCTCACATGTATAGATCGATTAAATTCATGCATTCATGCTTTTTAGAAATTTGTATTCTTGTTGTATTTCAATCGATATCGAATTTTGTGTATAACATTTATGTTCTTTGTTTGTTATAACTTATGTTATATAAAAAAACACATATGCACCTAACTATTTTTGAAAACATATATTGTAGCACTATGCTATCTTAAAAAAAACATATATGCACTAATCTGGAAATATGCTAGCTAAAAAACATACATGCACTAAATCTGGAAACATGCTAGCTTAAAAACATGTATGCACTAAATCTGAAAACATATAGCCTAAAAAAAAAAAAACGGGATTTAATAAAAAAAAAACCGGACAATAAAAAATAAAAATAAAATTTGTCTTTACTATTATACCTTTTAAATTAAAAAAAATATAGATATTTTCAAAATGTCATTTTGCATTGATAAATTGCACACTATGCATTATTAGGAGTACATAAGTGGTTCTCATGGTTCTGCGAGATAAGGTGGGTTACGAAATAAAGGGACTCTATATATATATATATATATATATATATATATATATATATATA
Organism: Chrysanthemum lavandulifolium; assembly: GCA_022545495.1. NCBI lineage: Eukaryota > Viridiplantae > Streptophyta > Magnoliopsida > Asterales > Asteraceae > Chrysanthemum > Chrysanthemum lavandulifolium. The sequence goes on from CM040238.1 coordinate 263,103,937, forward strand.
TATATATATATATATATATATATATATATATATATATATATATATATATATATATATATATATATATATATATATATATATATATATATATATACATTCAAATATATAAACATGATAAGAAAACAATATAAAGGAAAATACATAAGCGACCTCGATGCGTGGAAACATATGTGCCCTCTTTTCTGCTCGATCTTGTGCCACGACTCATAGCACAGCGGGATCTCCCGAGCGAGCTCGCCCACAAAGTTAGCAAACCATGCCGCGGTCTTGCCGAGCCGGATAGAGGTCTTGGTCTTTGAAGTCTAGCTCGGCGGTGGGGGCGAAATCATCCACGGCTTTCTTGAGCTTGGCGTTTTGTTGTGAGCGTTACCTCCTTCCGGACGCCACCGGTGGCGCCACCCCTGCCCACCCCTACGAGGTCAGTGAAGATCCCGCAAATTGAAGCAAGTGGCGTCATAAAATAACAAGTAACCAAATTCAAATGATTAAGCTTAAGTTTCTTTTAAAATAATCATGAAATTCTTACCACGATGACCATTGCCAAGATCGCGTGGAGGGTGGTGGGTCACGGCACCGTCACCACCGTGACCACGGACCCCCTTCTTTGCGCCATCGTAAAAGTACAAGTTGAATAACATATACATTTCATAAGCAGTTAGTAAAAGCATGCACGCATTCATATACATACACATTAGTTGATTAGTACTAGATTAATAAAACCACAAACATGAACTATTATTTTCCACCATATGTGTACAAAATTCTCTTATATCATGTGTACAAGATTCTCTTATATTATTTCCACCATATTAGTATTAACTACAATTCAACGACAAAATAAAGAAAGTAGTAGAAACATAGATCTTGCATGAGGTCATGCGTGAAATCGAAAGATGTCGTGTAGATATACCATAACATAATCCAAGACACCAAGCAGTGCATATGACAACTTATAAAATGAGTGCATACATATAATAATCATAGGCCTATAGTCTTAAAGCAGAAGCTGCATCACTAACTTCATAACAGGCTAAGCATAAGAGCCATCTTTGAGTAACTATAGTTTGACATGCTAAGGAACATATATCAAAAAAAGAAATGCAAGCCAAAACATAGAAATTGAGCATACATATAATAATCATAGGCCTATAGTCTAAAAACTGAAGTTACATAACCAACTTCATAACGAGTTGGAGCAATAAAATGTCAAGTATCACGATGTCGCATGCTACTATAAAGTTTTTTACCGAGTCTTTTATTTGGCCAAAGACATGAAAGACATAAAAATCTGCAACACAAAACAAATGCGATTCATGATTACTTAAACTAAAAATCTAGTGCTTCTCTAATCTGTAATGACTTAGACACATTATTTAATTGATTGTGTTGTGGTCACTTATGATTGATTAAGTTCCTCTGATAATCTATGATATAAAATTACATGGATGACAAATGTTAGATCTTGATTTCAACTCTATAAAGTTTCTAGTAACACTAGATCAAAACTACAATTCAAGTCAAAAGATCTTTTACAATGTTCCTATCCACTCTTTGTTTAAGCGCTTATACACTCTTTGTTGACGACGACACGTCGTCGGGATATAAAAGTTAAAAAAAAAAAAAAAAACATAAAGAGAATACATTACCTTTGTCTCGACTCTCGGCTCTCGGCTTTCGGCTCGACTCTCAAGGTGTACTCGAAAAAAAAAAAAAAAAAAAAAAAACCGATTACATTTAATTAAAAACATAATACTAATTAAACAAAATCAAACCAATTAAAACATTTAAAATTAAACAAACTAAAAAATAAAATTTACTTCGTGATATGAGAAAAGAAGTGGTGGGGTGTTGAGGAAGAATAGAATTAATATGAGAGGGTTGAGGATAAAAGAATTAATTGGGAGAGGGAGGAGGGGCGTGCAGGTGGTGCAGTGGTGGTTTGTTGTGGTGGAGGAGGCGGTGGTGCGGGAGAGGCGGTGGTGGTGGTGCGAGAGGTGTAGTGGTGGAAGAGATGAATTGGGTGGTGGTTAGCGGTTATGTAAGCGCGACTTATGAGTTTAGGGTGGAAGATGTGTTTTTATCTTCTCTAAGTGTGAGTACATAGCGGATCTGATCGATATAAATTTATCAATTCGTTACCGACGGCGTGGCGTAGCTAAAATTTATATATTTTTATTTAACTTTATTCCGAACGACATGTAAATGCGGAATGAATTAACTTTGTCGTTTTGTGTTTGGTGGGGCCTAAATTTTTGGGGGCGTCTAAATTTTTAGGGGTAATATAGTATAAATAATACCGGCGCCTTGTCGTCGGTATTATCTAAATCTACTATTTTTATTTTTTTTAATACAAATACTTTAATTTAATTTAAAAATAATAATAAAATTAAAAAAGCTATAAAAAAAATAAAATATAAGTTTAATTTACACTTTTAAATAATTAAAAAAATTATGTAATATATATATATAATTAAAATTTAAAATTAAACACTTTTAAATAATTAAAAATTTTTATTTGATACAATTATAAAAAAATATATTTTATATATAACTATTGAATGTATCTTTGAAGATAATATTTATAAAAAGTTGAGGTGAAATGGTTATACGTAGCGTGTTGAGCGACCGAGTCTAGGTGATATGGTTATCGTAGCGTGTTAAGCGAGCGAGTCTATGTGCTATGGTTATCGTAACATGTTAAGCGAGTGAGTCTAGGTGATATGGTTATCGTAACACGTTAAGCGGCCGAGTCTAGGTGTTATGGTTATACGTAGCGTGTTAAGCGGTGAGTGTAGGTGTTAAGGTTATAGGTAGCGTGTTAAGCGGCCAGAGTCTAGGTGCTATGGTTATCGTAGCGTGTTAAGCAGAATGAGTGTAGGTGCTATGGTTATCGTAACATGTTAAGCGAATGAGTCTAGGTGTTATGGTTATCGTGGCGTGTTAAATGATCGAGTCTAGGTGCTATGGTTATACGTAGCGTGTTAAGCGGCCGAGTCTAGGTGTTATGGTTATAGGTAGCGTGTTAAGCGAATGAGTCTAGGTGTTATGGTTATCGTGAAGTTAAATGATCGAGTCTAGGTGTTATGGTTATCGTAGCGTGTTAAGCGAGCGAGTCTAGGTGTTATGGTTATATCGTAGCGTGTTAAATGACGAGTCTAGGTGCTATGGTTATACATAGCGTGTTAAGCGACCGAGTCTAGGTGTTATGGTTATAGGTAGCGTGTTAAGCGAATGAGTCTAGGTGTTATGGTTATCGTAACATGTTAAATGATCGAGTCTAGGTGTTATGGTTATCGTAGCGTGTTAAATGATCGAGTCTAGGTGCTATGGTTATCGTAGCGTGTTAAGCGGCCGAGTCTAGGTGTTATGGTTATAGGTAACATGTTAAGCGAATGAGTCTAGGTGTTATGGTTATCGTAAGTTAAATGGCCGAGTCTAGGTGTTATGGTTATCGTAGCGTGTTAAGCGAGCGAGTCTAGGTGTTATGGTTATCGTAGCGTGTTAAATGACCGAGTCTAGGTGCTATGGTTATACATAACGTGTTAAGCGACCGAGTCTAGGTGTTATGGTTATAGGTAGCGTGTTAAGCGAATGAGTCTAGGTGTTATGGTTATCGTAACATGTTAAATGATCGATTCTAGGTGTTATGGTTATCGTAGCGTGTTAAGCGAGCGAGTCTAGGTGTTATGGTTATCGTAGCGTGTTAAATGACCGAGTCTAGGTGCTATGGTTATCGTAGCGTGTTAAGCGACCGAGTCTAGGTGTTATGGTTATAGGTAGCGTGTTAAGCGACCGGTGTAGGTGCTATGGTTATCGTAGCGTGTTAAGCGATCGAGTCTAGGTGTTATTGTTATCGTAACGTGTTAAGCGACCAGGTGTGGGTGTTATGGTTATAGGTAGCGTGTTAAGCGACCAGAGTCTAGGTGCTATGGTTATCGTAACGTGTTAAGCGAGCGAGTGTAGGTGCTATGGTTATCGTAACATGTTAAGCGAGCAGTCTAAGTGTTATGGTTATCGTAACGTGTTAAGCGAGCAGTCTAGGTGTTATGGTTATAGGTAGCGTGTTAAGCGACCGAGTGTAGATGCTATGGTTATATGTAGCGTGTTAAGCGATCGAGTCTAGGTGTTATGGTTATCGTAGCGTGTTAAGCGAGCAGTGTAGGTACTATGGTTATCGTAGCGTGTTAAGCGGCCGAGTCTAGGTGCTATGGTTATACATAACATGTTAAGCGAATGAGTCTAGGTGTTATGGTTATCGTAATATGTTAAATGACCGAGTCTAGGTGTTATGGTTATCGTAGCGTGTTAAGCGAACAAGTCTAGGTGTTATGGTTATCGTAACATGTTAAGCGAGCGAGTCTAGGTGCTATGGTTATCGTAACGCGTTAAGCGACCAAGTCTAGGTGCTATGGTTATCGTAGCGTGTTAAGCGAGCGAGTCTAGGTGTTATGGTTATCGTAGCGTGTTAAGCGACCGATTCTAGGTGTTATGGTTATAGGTAGCGTGTTAAGCGAGCAGTGTAGATGCTATGGTTATACGTAGCGTGTTAAGCGAGCAGTATAGGTGCTATGGTTATACGTAACGTGTTAAGCGAGCGAGAATAGGTGCTATGGTTATCGTAACATGTTAAGCGAGCGAGTCTAGGTGTTATGCTTATCGTAACATGTTAAGCGAGCGAGTCTAGGTGTTATGGTTATCGTAGCGTGTTAAGCGAGCGAGTGTAGGTGCTATGGTTATCGTAGCGTGTTAAGCGACCGAGTCTAGGTGCTATGGTTACCGCGTAGCGTGTTAAGCGACCGAGTCTAGGTGCTATGGTTACACGTAACGTATAACATGTGCAAATAAAATTATATAAGTTTATTTAAAATTGAACACTTTTAAATAATTATCGTAACATGTGCAAATAAAATCAACATTAGTAAGATTATATACGCAATCCACTCGGCAATTATATGGACTTGACTTTTATACTACTTTTAAATAATTTTTGAAAACTTTAAAATAATTTATGCGGTGACGTTGCCAGCGGCGTGTCGTCGGCGTAATAACAAAATAAATAACTATTTATACTATTGCCGACGACACGGCGTCGGCATTATTAAACAAAATTGAATTGCGTTAATCACCGCTAATCACCCGATAATTATTTGGATTTATATTAAAACGACATGGCGTAGGGAATATATAATAAAAGATCCCGCCAAAATTGCACGAAATAACAAAGTCAAATTTGGTTTTACATTGCCGCGGCGATGTCGTCGGCATTATAATAACATAAATTTTCAACGCACCTCCGCCCCTGGTCAAGGGTTTTTTTGTCGTGTAGCGTATGTTGCCGGCGCTTGGCGATGTCGTCGGCATTGTATTCGTCGCTTTGTTCTCCGATTCTTGTAGTGATGTAAACAAAAAAGTTAATGAACATATACATCAAATGAATAATCTCAGTATGTCACAGTTTTAAATTATATAACCACAAAGAAAGTATCTATAGTGCAAATACAATACTTGAAGCATGTATGTACATTGTTACAAGTAGTTAAAACTTTATACAAAAAATCTGCAACACAAAGTTAATTAAAGTGGCTGAGTACCTTACTACCTTTTTGGCCTCCTTTTTTTCTTTCAGGATTGAAAAGAAAATTAGGGCGACGTGAGTTTGGGATCTAATTAGAGGTTAAAGTGAAGCGCCAAATTTTGGATTTAGGGCCTTTGTTTAAACTTATTTTTAATATAATAAGCCCATATGTTTTTTATTTTAAAAACTACAAGCTTTTATGAGGTTGATATTGCAAATAAATCTCGCTTAAAAATTTTAAAATAAGCGAAAAATAAATAAAGTTATTAGATATAAGCTGAAACCAGATAAACTAATAAGCTAAAAAAATAAACTTAAACATACATTTCTTATACCGGTGAAACTTTTTTCTTTTCTAAGTACATTTAATTCACTATATAAAAAAACATATAATATGTCTTAGTACAAAAAGATCGTTGTTTCAAACCTCATTTCCAACAACATTTTAACCATTACCTAAGTTGTTTGTTGATAAAACGTAAAATGTCTTAGGTTCCAACCTCTTTAAGTAAAAATCTTATGTTGCTAAAAAAAGGGGGGTTTAAAAGCGAGGATTGTCAGCAGGTCTTGCGAGGCGTTGGTTGAGTACAATTATTAAACACAAACATTCCTTTTATATTATAAATTGTATTTAATACATATTAATTAAGCATATAAATTAAATCTGATTTTAATTTATGATGACGTATAGTGCGGTGTCGGGTCATAAACCCGACCACGACCCGATACTTCAAGCCATTCGGCATACAAATCCGAGAACGGGCCAATATTAATAAATGTTTGGGCTCACGAAAGCCCAAGCCCAAATCTATTCTGGAATAGATATCCGATATCTTCTAAAATAAGAAGATAATCATTCCCAACCGACTTAGGCGGGATCGCGAAGGTTGGGAACACGGAACCAACAAGGATTCCGTGCGTATATAAAGGAATCATATCCCTCGTTTAAGTGCGATCTCATAACCTAAAACTCCTTAAACCTAAACCGATTACTCACTCTCACGGGAGGATAATCGTGGGAGACAATCCCTTAAACCTATAAGCCTAACGGTGTTTCTTGTCTCTTAGTGCGCGGGTCTCGGCGGCAATTCTCAATTAGTGCGAGCAGGAGCTCCAAATCGAGGCGTCCAACTTTTGTATCAACAAGTGGCGCCATCCGTGGGACCTACACTAAGAATCGACACTAGAATGACAAAACACGGCAATCGGCGATCGCGATCGGATCTTATGGGGAAGAAGTCGCGAGTGGACTAACCCTAGCGGACCCACAGGACAACCGGTATTTGCTAAAAATAAGGGGTCGGTCAAGACTTGATCTTCCTACGGTAGAACCGCACTCGGGAACAACCCAGTCACTACAACCACCACGAGTGGAGTAGACCCACTGCGCACCGTCTTTACTACTCCCTTCCAATCGGTGCTAAGCCCGCGACAAAGGTACCGGAGGCACGGTCGGGATAAGGGTGCGGCGGTGAAACAAGCGCTCGCTCTCGAGGGAGTCGCGCGAGTGCTAACACCGAAGCTTTCGTATCCCAAAACTACGAAACATTGGCGCCTCATGCAAGAGGAAGAAGAATAGATCGGTGGAACTTGAAGGCCCGACTCGATTTTGATTCGAATCGATACTTCCCAGCTGCGCCACGGAAGGAAAAGCGCGAGAGATAGCGTAAACCCCGGTATTCAGCGAGAATCGGGAGGAGAATTGAGGATGATGAGACATCTCACTCATGACACAGAGTGATAGTGATAGAGAAGAGCGGTAGCGGTGTCTCGCGGTTGGGTAGCCGTAAAGTACGTGATAGGTGGGGCGAAAGTATTCCCAGTGAAAGCCCTTGGATCCGGACTATGAGTCGGATTACGAGGATGGCGGTATGGCCGTAAGAAAATAAATTCATCTTGACAACTCCTCGGACAACGAGGATAGTGATCTGAGGCATTGGAAATCGAGCGAGCCGCGATAGCCAAGAGGAAGACATGTCTCTCCGTGGCGCCGTCGAGAAAGTGGATCGTTCACCAAGCGCATTAGTGATTTCTCGAGAACAAGAAAAGGCGCATGCTGCAAATGTTAAAACCTATGATGGGACGGTGATCACGGCGATCACCTAAAATTTTGAATCGGCGCGACCATTGGCGGCGCACACCGGTTTGGTGCCACATGTTTAATTCCACGCGGGTGGGAAGCGGCGGGCGGTTCAACAAACTCCCGAAGGGCGTGAATGGTTTGAAGAGTTGAGAAAGGCGTTCGCCTAAATTTTACTCAACGCAAAAAGTGTGCTAAAAATCTGTCGAACTCGCGGGGTAAAAGCGAGAACCGAGGGAGAATCCGGCGCATTCATGGAGCAGCTTCAAAGATGAATGCATGCGGTTAAAGCATGCCACGAAGTCTTAAAGATCTCGGGCTTCATGAATGGGATTAATAACCCGAACTCATCAAGAGGTTAAGCGACAAGATCCACGAGACCTTTGATGAACTCATGAAGCGCTCTCGGTCTTTTGTCGAGGAGAAGCCGCCGCGGCGAATAGCAAAAGAACCATTCTAGTTACGGTCACGGGAACAACACAGGAGACAATCCAACGACCGAGGTAATAACCGTAATAGGAGCTATCGCGGGGAGGAGGCGGAGAGAGAGATAATGGCGGTATACTCCCAGTCAAAACCCCAAAGGAAATACTCGCGTGAAGGCGAATTTCCCAAGACCGCCATGAATCGCACACGGAAGATCGGCGCCTTTGGAAATGGATCTTGTGACTACCACGCGCAAAGGGTCACACCACTAACGAGTGTGTCATGCGCCAACTCATCGACAAGATGGTCGAGGAGGCGGTGGACCACCTAGTTAAAAACATTAAGGAGGAAGAGATAAGCAAAGAATGGAAGCAAGAAGGAGACACCCAAAGATAAGGCCGACACAATCTACATGATACTGAGGCGTGGCAGCGAACCACTAGACAAAAGGTCGGCCGGGGTTTTCCAGAAGAAGTGAAATCTCTTTCCTACTTTAGCTGCGGACAACGCGGCGAGCCCTCACCATTGAAATCGGTGCGGGTGGTCACGACATACACCGCATGTACATCGATGGTGGAGCATCGGCAAATATCATGTATGAGCATTGCTTTAAAGACTACGACACGAAATCGTGGTCGGTTAAATCCGGTCAACCACGGCACTCACGGTTTCACGGTGAAAAATATAGCCCATGGGACATTGCGATTACTAGTCGGCGTTGGCAATGCGAGACCACTCTCAACAACTGGATGGATTTCATGGTGATCAAATCCCCTCGTCATACAATGGCATTATTGGGAGACCGGGGATATCGACCATGCGGCGGTGCCATCAACGGCGCGCGGGATGCTTAAATTCCCGATGAAGGGGCATTGTCACTCTACAATGCCACGGTACCAAGCGAGAGAATGTAACACGGTTACATGCGAAATGGAACCAATCCCAAGCGGTCTTGCGGCCAAAGTCCCCAACTTGAAGGTCGCAATTCACGAAATACCGGACGAAATAACCATTGGAGGGTCATTGTCGGACAACGGCAAAGCGGTGTGTCGCGCTCCTACAAAAACGTGGATATTTTCGGCGTGGGGCCAAAACACATGACCGGAGTACCACGCTCGATCACGAGCATAAACTTAGAATCCGACAAGGATACTCACGTCGCCGGAAGAAGCGTGGCGAAGCTCGGAGAGGCGCGAGCGATCTGGCGAGTCGAGAAATGGTAAATCGGGAATTATCGTGAAGTCTATTACCACGGTGGCTTTCTAATCGATAATGGTCAAAAAGCGATGGTGGTGGCGAATGTGTGTAGACTTCACCGACCTTAATAAAGCATGCCGCGGGGCTGCTATCCATTACGAGATAGATTGGAAAATAGAGTCCTTGTGTGGATACCCGTTGAAGTGTTTTCTTGGCGCGTACAAGGGTATCACCGATCTAAATGGCCCGGAAGGCGAGGAAAAACGACTTTCCACACAAGCCAAGGCGTGTCTTGTTACACAAAAATGCCGTTTGGCTTGAAGAATCACGGTGCCACTATCGGTTGGTAGACAATGCCTTTGAAAAGCAGGTGGGCATGACACAGGAAGTCTATGTGGATGACACGGTCATAAAAGTCATCTTGAAAATGAACTTGTGCGCGACATAGAAGAAACATTCAAGACTACGAGAGATCAACATGAAGCTAAATCTAAAAATGCACCTTGGCGCTCTTGAAGGCATGTTCTTAGGGTACTTGATAGAACGATGGCATAAAACCTTGTCGGAAAAGACAAAGCGGTAATAGAGCTTCCTCTCCACGCACTGAAGGAAGTCCAATCCTCAATGGAAAAGCGGTGGCCTCAGCGGGTTCTGTCTAAATCGGCGAAAAGTCATTGCCTCTTTTCAAAACACTCGAAGTGTATAAAAAGGGTGACTTTCGGTGGGCACGGAGGCGGAAGAAGCCTTCACCACACTCAAGCGACATCTAGCAACACTCCCAACACTCGTGGCACCCGACCGGGGAGAGCGATCATGTATTTATCGGCAACTCATGGGGCGGTCGGTAGCGATGCTACTAACGAATAGGGACTCGGTGCAAACCCTATCTATTTTGTAAGCAAAGCGCTTAAGAAACGGAGATGAACTATAGTGCCATGGAAAAGTTGGTCTTGGCATTAGTGTTTGCCGCCAGCGGCTTGCCGGTACTTTCAGCGCACCGATAGCGGTAATCACGGATCAAGCCATCAGCGGATCATCTCCAAACCCGATCGTCGGGGCGACTCGAAGTGGAGTGTATTGCTAAGCGAACATAATATCTCTTACGGACCACGTACCGCAATAAAAGGACAAGTTACGGCGGACTTCATCATCGAAGCGGAATCTTGACGAGTACCTACACCAGCGAGAAAGAACTACAAGATCCATGGATTTTGTTTACGAGACGGGTCCTCGTGCGTGGATGGCTCGGGGCGGCCTTATTCTCACAAACCCGGAGGAATGGAATTCACTTACGCTGCGTTTGAATTTACCTCGACAAACAATGAGGCGAGAATATGAAGCCACGATCATTGGACTACGCATTGCGGCTCGAATGGGTGTCACGTAACTTGGAAGCAAATGTGGACTCCGGCTAGTGGCCAACCATGTGTTGGGTGAATCGTGGCCAAAGAAGAAAATATGATTCGATATCTTGAGAAGACTAAGACAGCGATCAAAGGCTTTGTGATTTACTATCAAGCAAGTCCTAGAGGAGAAAATCGCCAAGCGGATGCAGAGCAAGATCGCCTCGACAAGCTTAGCACACTTATCAAAGCAAGTCTTTGGTGGAAACAACGAAAAGCAAGTCAATATCGGAGATGGAAGTCTCCATGATCATAGAGGAGGATGGTCCTACATGGATGACACCGATTGCGAATTCTTAAGCAAGGTACATTACCCCAAGCAGATGACTCGCGAGAATCGGCGCCTGTGCGAGAGATTGAGTGCGCGACAACATCTTTATGTCGGCGTTCTTTCCTCCAACCATGGCTTCGATCGTCGGCCCACAAAGCAAATTATGTCTTCGAGAAATCCATGAAGGTTCATGTAGCATGCGCGCGGACCCACGATCCGTTGTAGCGCGCGCCATGCGATCGGGATACTCTTGCGACCATGCATAAAGATCGCGGGATTTGATAAGGAAGTGCAATGATTGCCAAGTCCACGAGACCGTTCCGCGCCAACCACGGCATGAGTTAACGCCAATCACGGCGCCGTGGCCATTCTACAAATGGGGCATTGATATCGCGGTCCTTTTCCAATAGCGGGGTGGTCTCAAGTTTCTCATAGTAGCTATAGACTACTTCACCAAGTGGATCGAGGCAAAAGCGGTGGCGACAATCACCGGCAATCGGTGAAAGCGCTTTATGCGGGACAACATTGTATGCCGCCGGATTACACGGTGAAATCATCTCGGACAACGGGAAACAGTGCGACAACCCTTCAAAGATTGGTGCGAAAAGTTAAACATCACTGACACTGCGTCGGTTCGCACCCGCGAACCAATGGTTTAGTCGGCGCGCAAATCGAAGCACGGGTGAAGGAATCAAAGCACGCTTGGACAAGCACAAAGGAAGGTGGGTGAAGAACTTTCACATGTACTATGGGCGCACCGCACCTCGGTTAAAACCGGCCGGGGATACCCCTTCTCTGCAGTATCACGGGACGAAGCCGTTATACCAGCGAGATCGGCATGCCAACTATCCGCCTGCGGAGATCAATGTGACTACAAGCGGCGGCGAAGGCGTGTCGACTTGGACCTCTTGGAAGAAAGGCGAGAGCAGCGACCATACGGGAGGCAAGGTCGAAGTCAAAAATGAAAGGATACTATGATGCCAAGGTGCGCGGTGTTTCATTCGAGACCGGCGACTTTGTCTACCGCGCCAATGAGGCAAGCCACGCGAAGATACTGAGTAGCTCGGACCAAAGTGGGAAGGACCTTATGAGGTTCTTGAAACAGCAGACGCAGTAGCGTCTGCAGCTCTGAGGTTTGGATGGTCGTGACCTACCGCGCGCATGGAATATCGGCAACCTCGAGAGGTGCTACCTATAAGAATAGCTACTGACACGGCGCGAGAGCTCTCGCACTTTCGGTGCTCAATAAACATTCATGTACTCGGTTTTATTTTTCATATTCTTTGTTTTCTTTGTTATTTCTTGATAAACTTGCAAGTATTAATAAAAGCGTCGCGGTTTCTAGCTAACTCCGCGACACATTTTAAGTTGTTATCTCCATATCTTGTATGCCTTAACAATTTTTATTTTTGCCCATGATGGCGTGCATGCACTCTGAATAAACCCACGATGGTAAAAGGATAAGTTGACCTACTAACTAACTTGTTGAGTAAGAGGTTGCAAACCCATCAACACGGATCACGCATCCTTGTTAAACACCTTGTTCTCAAGGCGTTGGAATAAGATATGCGCACCCCGGCGGGTGCGTGACAATCTGCGTGCATGTTTAACAACTTTGGAGCCAAGACACTTGCTTCCTTGTCGATATTCTGATCTGTTGTGAATCATAACATCTGATTATGATTAAATACTTAGAATTATTTTCCAAGTATACTATAATTTTCATACCGACTATGAATTTCCTACATTTGCGATGGCTTACGTTTGTTTCTTGACAACACATACATCTTCCATACAAAGACAAGCAGATGAAACACATTACACTTTTAGTTATATCCGTGACAAAAGACCTTTATTTATAACTACGAGTTATTACAAAGATAGCAAACATATCCTCTACAAGCTATTACAACGCCTAAGTGACGAAGTGCCAACATGACTTGTCGCATCTTTAACTTGATACTCTTCAACACATCGCATCTTGATGCGACACGGTGGCCTTGGTGGCACTCCATCGGACCTTGGCAAGTGGGTTGCACCAACCCCACACAAAATAGCTTTACCATGATACCTTTTTCTTAGCAAGGCGGGTCGCATGCGCTTCCAAGACCTCCTGCAAAGATACCTCTTTTTCTAAAGCAAAGGGATTCTGACTATCCCTAGGTCGCGCAAACACAGGTACCTGAAGCTGCGACTCATGGGGTTTCAAAAAATAGTCCGGCTGTGTGTCGGCATCCTCAGCACGATGACGCGCCAATGTCAACCCTGCCATAATAACACTTATCGGATAATCTTGGTCGCGCTCAAGCTCCGAAATCATTGGGAGCTCTAAGTCTTTCATTCTTTGCATGGCAGCGACCAAATGATCATATGATTGACATCATAACCGGTACCTTATCAATAGGTGCTTTCAGCGATTACGCATCATGGAGTTGTTCCAGCGCCTCGATTTACCACGCTCTAAAGCGCCTTGCACAACCTCTCGAAGGCATTCACCACCTCTGGCGATTCCGGTGCTAAGGCGACTAAGCGAAGGCGTGGCCTATGAGCCACTGCGCTCCGCTATGGTGGACATGGTGAGGATCTGACTCCTCGTCGTACTCGATGCTCATCTTGCGCGGTTTAGCCTCCTGCACCTCAATGACCAGCTCACGGTGGCCCCAAGCTCCCCAGTGTGCAAACAAACTTTCCTTGCCTGCTCTAGATGTTTAAGGGCCCGGTGGCACCTGAGACTTGTACTGGCGACCTCGGCCGATCGACTTATTTGACACATTAGTGCCATCTTGTCCTCGGCTTTGTTTTGCGCATATCTTGCTGAGATCACTAGCCTCTGCAGGCGCTATCCGATTGCGCTTGGGTGCTTGCCAGTGCGCCTCCAGCGAGCTATTGTTTGGTCCTTCTTTGAACTTTGGTCCTCCCGCGGATACTCGATCTTTCGACTTCACAATTAACGAAGCGATGGCGGAGACTTGAACCAATTCTTCAACTAATTGATCCGGGGCACATCGCATCGGCTTGGTTTTCATTATCACAGCTCGGCGGCTCGAAATCTCTTGTTGTATTGGACTCGCCTTGGGAGGTGACTACATGACTGCTCCATCCTGCGAATGATCACCGGCGCAATGTTAGAATCACAACTAGCACATTCACCAACTAACGAAGGTTATACATGTATGGTTTTACTTACTTTGGCTCGCGTCATCGGCGAGATGGGTGCGGCGACCTTCATCGATGGAGGACAACTCCACGGTTTGAATCACGGGGCGTTTCTTCCTTGAAGGGCCCGCGCCATCATCTCTTGGTCCTTTTGCGACTAAGCGCGACTTCTTCTTCTTCTTCCTCTTGGGATGAGCTACATCTACGGGCGATGGCTGCGCCACCGGAAGTCACCTCGAGATTGGGGCGGCTCTGCGGGCGTTGCCTCCTGCAAGCGAGGCGGTCCCTGTATCCCTGCATTCGGTTCCATGACCGCGCCTGCGATCGCGGCTAATATGGGCTCCTCGTCATCCTCAATGGTCTTACTCACATCTTTACGGAAGCGGGCTTTGCTAGGCATGTCTGACGGTGAATAGATCCATCTGCGCGCAAGACAAAACACATATACAAGCAGGTTATATAATGCGCAACATAGGCGGAAGATTGTTCTTACATTATTTACACACAATGCGGAGGAATAAGTACCCACCACGGCCATTGGCGTCTAAAAGATAGGGATCTCATCTTGGGGCCAAAATAATTACGGTGATTCCATGTGCACCAAAATCCCTCGGGATACGCACTAATGGGGATGCGGTTAGCATTATCGATTCCGCATCCTCGACATTATAAGACCCGAGCAATGGGCACTCATCCTCATAGCGTTCCCGGGTATAAAAATCATAATCCCGGGAAAACATGTATTATCTACCGGAAGAAATACTCCTCCAATTCTAAGCGCATCTAATTTATCAAGTATAACACTGCGGTCTACCGGTAGCGCTTTGAAAAAGACACCCGCCCATGCGCCCATGTGGTGTGATAAAAGCGCGGAATAGGTGGATGGTGGGGTTAATCCCAATGACGGCAATTTACCTCAAAATTGGTAATTTTAGCGCGCCGATACAATGTAAGCTGCGATATGTGTAGCGTATAATAGTTTAACACATCGCATAGAAAGCGTGGCGAGGCGCGTTGATTCGCAAATTCGAATAACCGTGTGTATACACCACTTTCCGCCGGAAATCCGCATCGTGGCTCGCGCATCCGGAACCCTTGGATGCGTCCGGGTATAAAATAATCGAGGTAAATTCCATCGGATCGATCAAATTAAGGTCGGAGGTGAAGTCAGACAACTGTTTAACCATGGTGATATACTTTTCTGCTATCACGCACGCGCGGTTACCTTTGTGGTTGGTTACTTTCGGGATTATAACTCTTAAAATGCTTTAGAAATGGTGGATGGCGTTTTTTACTGTGAGGAATCCGGTGAAAATGAATCGCCAAGTTATATACTTCTCCTCTTCCACACGATTGGCGACACGTGGATTCCACTAGTCTTCATTGTGTGGTCGAGATGGCTTGATGTGACAGCAGGCGATAACTTTCCCCGATTAACGAGGCATTAACTATTCACTTGGATGTCTCGATACATTGCACCTACGGGTAGGTGTATGGTTTCTTTATCGCGTTTAAATGCGTTATTTGTTTTGGGACTACGGTCATTAGTCTAGCATCCCGATTCGCCTGCGCATACTAGGCGGGGGACATGATGGCGTATAGTGCGGTGTCGGGTCATAAACCCGACCACGACCCAATACTAACAAGCCTTGGCTGGCGGGCCAATATTAATAATATGTTTGGGCTCAAAGCCCAAGCCCAAATCTATTCTGGAATAGATATATGATATCTTCTAAAATAAGAAGATAATCATTCCCAACCGACTTAGGCGGGATCGCGAAGGTTGGGGAACACGGAACCTAACAAGGATTCCGTGCGTATATAAAGGAATCATATCCCTCGTTTAAGTGCGATCTCATAACCTAAAACTCCTTAAACCTAAACCGATTACTCACTCTCACGGGAGGATAATCGTGGGAGACAATCCCATAAGCCTAACGGTGTTTCTTGTCTCTTAGTCGCGGTCTCAGCGGCAATTCTCAATTAGTGCGAGCAGGAGCTCCAAATCGAGCGTCCAACTTTTGTATCAACACATTAAAAATATAAAAGCTAAAACTACAAAATATATCAAAATGGATGTTGAATTAAAGAGCGTAAAATTTTAGAAAATATGGTAAAATTAGATTATAAAAAAATAAGTAGATAAAAGATATTTTAATTTGAAAATAAAGATAAATTTTAGTTGAAATAATGTGTCGTTTTATAATTAGGCTCCTTATCTTAATTTTTAGTGGTTAGGAGTTAGAACTTGGGTTTCTTAGAAGTTAGAACTGGGTTTGTTAAGTAATGGCGTGTAAATCAGTGATTGGAGTTCATATCTTAATTTTTGGTTAAGACTTAGAAGTTGAAACTTGGAATGAGGTTTGGCTTTCCATAATATCAAGTAAAAAATCTAAATTTTTAAGCTTTTTAATTTTAAAAGGCACAATCGTTATAAAGTAGTATAAATTACATAGTCAATAACACCAATAGGAAATAACCACCTAATGGTGCATAAACAACAATAATTACACATAAATGATTATTTGAAAACCGCTTCAGGAAGATCCCAAAGCCTCGCCAATCTTTCACCATTCTTGGACTTCTTTAGTTTGCAAGAGAGAAGCTTATTAGTTTAAACATGTGTGATTTTTAAGTTTATGTTAAGCGTTGATTGTCATGGCTAATTAGTATGCTTAAATTTATGTGACAGAATCTTGTTTATGATAACAGAAGGATCATTTTTTTTACAAATCAATAAATCAATGTTACATACATTACGCACAAAGTTAGTCACGCATTTAAGACCTCAATCATTAGTCGTTTATATCATAGTTTTTATAAATCACTTCTTATGTTTTATAACTAATAAGTATATAGATGAGTTGAACATGATAGTGACACATTGAAATGGGACATCTAGTGAAGTAGAAGCGTTTAGTGCGTACATCTTAAGCTTTTTTATTTTATTTATTTTTCTATTTTATTTTTTTAATTTTAACTTCTTTGGTGAATTTGATAATAAAATGACATTTCACGTGCACACAAACACAATACATGCTCTAAGAGCAATGGATATCATGGCGCCATAATGACGTGACATGTGTCATGGTTGTTGCGCCATGAGACTCCAACCAGTGCATAAGGCCGTTAGCGATCACCCAAGTCAAATGACGTGCGTTATAACGAGCAAATGAGTTATATATATGTTTTTCAGTGAGTGTTTTTGTGTTTTTGCAAGTTGCAGCTAAGAAGACGATGATATTATTTTTCTTGTTTTTAATTTTTGTTTTTACAAGTTTAGTCCCCTTGTATTATGAGTTTAATGAAAATGACTCAAACTAATACTATAACATTTGGTATAAATTTCATTCTTTATTTATGAGCAATAATGCTACATTTATAAAAAAGTTTACAAAATTATACTTACAAAATGCTAGGCATGTTGGTTGCTAAATCATTGTGTTGATATAATTTTGTAAACTTTTTATAATTGTAGCAATTTTCTTATTTTATTAAGATTATATAAAGATTGTAATGAAAATGTATTTTATATTTTAAATCAGGCCGAAATAGTGTGTGATGAGAAAGTGTTTTTTATGTAGTGAATATGAAAGGCTTGTGTGTTATGACATAAAAGCTTAGGTATACCAAAAAATAGTTCATGACATACCTTTAGAATGTCATAACACATGATGCTCTAATAAGTTTTAATCTCATTCCGTTTTTTCTTTAATAAAAATAAGACATTATATGTTATCAGGGACGGGATGAAGGGTTTTCTTGGTCTTGAGGGGCTATGGTTTTTCGATGTAGTGTTAAATTTTAAAAAATATTAATTTTTCTTAATCATCTTAATCTTGGCGTCTATCGAAATATGTTTTTATATTATAGTTAAAAAAAATTATCTGGGGTAATATTTGATCACGGTTAAAATCACTATATGTTACCTTGGTAAGTTTAACCAGTCAACATCTCAAATCGGTGTTATTGTATTGTATTGAACGATATTTTCAAGTTGAACTAGACCATAGAAGTTGACTTCTCCGAATGTAGTATGAAGACGGTGTCTAAGACACAATTGACCGTTACTAAACAAACTTACAAACTCTTCTCTTTAACGATAACATCAGCAATATATTGATCACAATTTTTGTAAGAAGACTTATGTTTAACAAGATGAAAACAAAATACAATAGCAACAGTTATATATTTTGGACAAGTATATTCATGTGACTATAAAAAAATACTCCCTTCTCTTTCCATCTCAAAATTATAGTCCATATTTATTTTCGAGATGTCTCAAAATAATTGTCCACTTTTCCTTTTGAGTAAAACCTAAAGGATATAGTGGGTGAATATTCAGTTTAAGTAATTAAAAATTAAAATGAACATATTTTTATTAAACTTTATGATTGATAATAATTTTGAAAAGGACAAGTATGTAAGTATGTATATCATGGCGGCTACTAGGCTTATAATAAATATTCTAAATAGTGGTCAATCAATACTAAATGTCTACATTGTTAGCGACTTGGGGTCACATATTATTGTGAAGAATAGATCCATAACCATCATTGAATATTTATACATTCAACCCATGTACGTACATGTTCACATGTTCATGAATCAGGATCTTGTGACATTAATATCACACCTTTCGAAAACTAATCTACATTTACTTTTCTGTCAATGGATTGGACTATTTCAAATCTTTAGATGAATACGATGTTTCTATATATTTCTAAATTCTAGATGGATGGAAGAAAAGCATTAAATTGTCAAACACATAAAACATAAAAATTATTGGTCAAAAAATTATAACATGTGTTTACTCTTTTTTCCATGGTTGATAAGATCTCGATTTTGATTTTAGGATTTTAAGTTTTACGATATTATAAAGCAAAAATGATCTGAATCCTACATAAGATCTTATAAGATCCCAATTTTGACTATAAGATCTTAAGATCCTGGTTTTGACGATATGATCTGAAGATCTAATCCGTTATAATCTTATTTTTCTAAACATCAAACAAAAAAACTACAAAATTATGGATTATGCATTATAAAATTTAAACAATGACATGTTAATCATTTTAAACATTCCATATTTATAATTTAAGACAATATTTTCATGAAACACTGATAAAACTTTGTATTTATGATATATAATAATTTATAGATTTGAATAATGTTACAATACTAATAAAAAATGACATTAAAGTAGGATTTTAGGATCCCGGTCGTGATTCAATCTAACGATCTCAATTTTGTAATGAAAATGATCATGAGTAAGATCTCTTGAAAACAATGTTTTTTTATACTACCTATGTCACATATTAATTGTCCAGTTTGACTTTTTTAATTCTTTCTTTTTTTAGTTTGACCTTAAATATTTTTGTTTGTGTTATATAATACTTGATGAAAATTATATTAATGAAAAATACATTTAAAATCCAATTTATTCATATATTTTGCATCAAGTATTATATAACACACACACAAATATTTAGGGTGCGTTAGTTGGAGAACAAATTTTCTTGTTTTCTATTCCTAGTTTTGTAAAAATTGGAAGGAAAATTAGTCTCATGGCACACTTGAAAATATAAAAGCGTTTAGTTGATATTTCTATTTTCCATTTTGAAGAAAGGGAGGGAGGGTTGAGGGTTAGAAAGGAAAGCAAGGAAAACAATTAAAATTTGTTTTGTAATTTTCCTTGTTAAGTTAGGAAATAGAGGATTTGTGTTTTGAAAGCGTTTTGTTGGAAAGCGTTGATTTGAAACGTGATCTCTGTTTTCCTTCTTTTACACAAAACATTTTGTGGAAAACAAGAGTGTTTTCCCTCAACTAAACGCAACCTTAAGGTCAACTTGAAAAACAAAGATTTATAAAAGTCAAACTGAACAGTTAATATGAGACGGACGGAATAATATATTTATTGTTTTATAAATGGATTAAATATTTATTAAGTTCTAACATTTACATTTGATCTTGTCACAAGTGGTTATATCGTCTCAGTCATTCTTTAAAGAATAAAGTATATACAATTTGTTTTTCTGATCTAAAATCATAATTATATACCAAATTAGGTAAAATATCGGTATGGTTAAGACTTAAGACGCATAACCATTATGATGTAGACCCATGCATTAAATTATCGAAATAAAAAAATGAAATGTATCTACCTTGGAGAAACTATAGACAATGAATACGTAAATGAATTTGACTTTGGCAATGACATAGACCCCGGAACCAAACACCCAACTTGAGAAGCTACTTTAGCAATAACCCCCGGTTTTTGTCGTTTATTACGGTTCTGCCATCCACCGTTTTCGCCATGGTCCTTGTCTATAGACAAAAGATCAACCACAATCATGGTTGTTTCGGGTGCTTGCTCAACTGCACCGCGCCCTTCTAGCCATTTTACGACGTCCACCATGTTTGGTCTTCGTCTTGGTTTGTGTTGTATGCACCATAAGGCTATGTTAACAAGGTTCTTCACGTCATTTTCATCGATTTCTCCTTGGTCTAGTAGCCGTTGATCTACCGCTTCCATGATCTTGCCCGAACGTAGCTTATCCACCACGATTTTTGGAAAATATTCGTACCTAATGGATATATAATGAAATGGTTAGATGTTTTCTTTCTATCGTTTCTACACCATTATAACGAATGCAATAAAATACCTCTTCTTTGATCGGCCACCATCATCAATCGTCTTGACGCTCCTCCTCCCTCCAACGAGCTCCAACAACACAATCCCAAAGCTAAAAACATCCGATTTTTCAGATATCCCTAACCCCAACATCCATTCAGGAGCAATATACCCTCTCGTACCTCTCAACCCCGTCACAATCCTACTATCATCTCTATTCATCAACTTCGAAATGCCAAAATCAGAAACAACCGCGTTATAATTCTCATCAATTAGTATATTTGCCGGCTTCACATCCAAATGGAGCACTTTCGACCTACAATCATGATGCAAGTAAGCCAAAGCTTTAGCAACATCACACGCCACTTTCAAACGTTGCTTCCACGACAAGCAACCTCTAGAACTGCTATATATCCAGCTCGCTAAACATCCATTTGGAATATAATCATAAACAAGATGATAAACATTATTATTCTCTACACAATATCCAAACAAACGAACTAGATTCACATGTTGCACACTAGCAATAGCAGCTATTTCAGATCGAAATTCTTTACCACCTTTTTCCTCCCCATGTTGTATCCTTTTAACCGCGATCTCCGTGCCATCAGATAACCTTCCTTTGAAAACTGACCCTGAAGCACCTTTGCCAATCAGCTTACTAAAATTACTAGTAGCATCTTCTAGCTCTTTTAAACGAAATTTCGTAGGTAGTCCAGCCACTTTTCTTAAGAAACTATACTCGATACGAAGCTCTTTGCCTTCTGACTGCATACGAGTCTCGAGTACTTGTCTTTGAGTGTGAAACTTGTGCCTTAGGATGTAAATGACCCCGACTGCTATGATTGCTGCTAGTGATGCACCAAGTACTAAGAAAAACGGCTCGGTTAGATGGAAAATGATTCTTGTGATTATGATGAGTATGATTAAGTTAATGATTGATGATATTGCTATAATGTTGGCTGTTCTATCTTCCATTGATTAATGAATGGTGGTTTGTAAGTTGGGTAGTTGATATATTGGCTAGTTGGATATTGAATATTATCAGGGTTGACTTTTTCGTTGTTTGAATGCTGACCAGAAAGTTGAGGAATTGAAGAATGGTCCTTGAAGTCTTTTACTAGTTTCATAAGTGCATATCAAAAACAGTTCTTCTAGAATCAATAAGTAGATGACCATATAAATTGCAAAAATCGTCCTTGTTTTATGTCCATATTGCAAGTACAATCTTTACCTTTTCGAAAGTGCATGCTTTGTTCCTGTGGGAAACTATTGGTGCGGATTTGCTGCCTCAAAGTGAAATGACTAAAATGCCCCAAAGTGAAAGACATAGTCTCACATAAGTCAAGGGCATTTTAATCATTTCACTTTGAGGCAGAGACGAAATCCGCAACAAAGGTTTCTCACAAGGATGAGTTCTGCACTTTCGAAAAGGTAAACACTGCGCATGCAATTTGAACATACTACAGGGACGAATTTTGCAATTTACAATATTAAATATGGCATCACAAATACAAAGTGGCTGAAAAAAACATTTGGATGTACCTATTCCCCCTCCTCTTAGGGAGAGTTTGTCTTTTATTCCTTCTCACACAATTTGTTTGATTATATGAGTTTTTGTCGGTTTAAATTAGTATTTACGGCCAGTTTTAAGCGTTTGACTTATTAAGCTTTATATTTTATATTATCGTTTTAGGTTTATAGTTTTTGATATAAACAAAATTAAAAAATAAAAAATAAAAAAATAAAAAGTGTGTGTGTGTGTGTCGGGGTGGGGGGGTGGTAATATAAGAACTAGGAGGGGTGGAAATATCTTGTCCCAAAACATTTTAACTAAGTTGGCCTAGCAGCCTGAGTTTAAGTGGTTAGGCACAGGCTAAATTCAATGTGTTCTTGGTTTATCTGACATGTGTCCTATATACTGTAACTTGTTTAGCTGTTAGATTTTAATCACACCAGGGATTCACACCATCTGATAACGAACAACTAAGATATAGTTCAAAATCTTATACATACAACATCAGAAAGCAAAGCACCGTATACTTTACAAAAGAAACATATATATAATCATTCGAATAATGATCTTCGATTCATTACAAGCACCCATCATTGTTTAAGCAAATGTTCATGAATATTTTGCACAGTTAAACCATATGATCTTTATGCTTCGTTCACGAAATTATAGTGACCTTAATAAACAAGTTTCTTCATGGATATAATCGTACGACAGAAGTTCCTCCGTCTTTAGAATCCAACATACATGGTGACGTTCACATTTCTTGATATGAATTCATAAACTGGAAGACTTGGTTACTGTGCAGGTCAGGTCAGAAAGCTAATGTATAGCTTGAAACTTAAAAGAGTCGTTCGACAATACACAAAGATAGGATAAGATCTCATAATCTCTTATACTTTGAGCAAGCACAAGAAAAAACACATGTAATATAACAGCTTGTACTAGATATGTCATTCTCGATCCACTTGCACATAAAAGGGTCAGTGTGGTTAGTTGTTAGTTGTATCTCTAATGGAATGAAAAGCCAAAAACTTAGCTAAAAGAAAGAACTAGGCGGGTGGGTTGAACGTGTCAAACGGGTCAAATCACCTAAGTGTAATACAAATGGATAGACAGTATATAAAACCTAAATAGTGACGCAATTTTTCTAATCATATGTAACACAATCATAGTTAGCTTTGATTGTACGAAAGTGCCGGGTCAACATAACATGACCTGATCCATTAGAACTCATTTTAAGTTTTGACCCAATAATCAGTCCCCCCGCCAACTCTAGCTGGAAGGAACTTAACGAAAGCAAAGATAACACAATTTCAAATAGAGAGTAAAAAATTATTTAAAACTTACCTGTTCAGCTCAAATACGCTTTCCATACATGAGCATCATCAGTAACTATGAAATCTTGTTCCTGTATCTCTCAAGAAAAAGATACTTGAAACTTACACTTATAGTCAGACTTAATAGTGTGAGAATATACCGGATCATACCAAATGTAGCAGAAATGACTCTGCCCTTCTCACATTGTCCCGACATCAACTAATGCAGAAGTAAGGTGTTCAAGCCAGTACTTTGGCCCTGAAAATGAAGGGTACGCATCAATAATATCCCAATAAACGAACCCTTAAAGATGCCTTATGGTAGTGGTAAAACCATCTTATATTATAGAGTTATCCCACTTTATATTCACGAAATCCAGACCAAATTAACATGTAAAATAACTAGCGACATACACGCATAAACTAAATGACATCCTTGAATAACGTAAATTTGGGTGACAACCTAGCTAATCAAAATCATCAATTTCATTCTCTATGTTATACACATGTTTCACTATAACACTGGAAGAGAAATTTACATACGCTACTTACAATTATGCCAAGGGAAACAACAAAATAAAAAAAAAATTGAATTTTACCAGCCGGTTTGCCTGTCACCTATTATGACAACTACTAGATGCAGATATTAAGTTTCTTAGCATAAACAGATGCTCATCATTAGATATATGGAGTGACAAACGAAGGTCTGTTACCATTGTTTCCTTTTCCCAAGTTAAAGGTCCTGATGCATAAAAAGCCTCCAATGTAGAACGATATGCATCCAACTCTTGTCTATGAATTTCATCCGCCCATGCCTCGTTGGTGTCGGATCGATCAGTGTCTTCATGGTAAATCTCTGCGCCTCCATGGTAAAACCCAGGGTCTTCATGGTATCCCGATTGACAAGTAGACTCTGCATCACTGTCATGACCTGTTCTACAATGCATATCATACGACTTACAGCCATTAGTGCTACAGCTACCACTAGAACTCACGACACTATCAGTTTCAGATCCAATTATTACTTCTTTCATGTCTTTACTATTAATAACATCATCTACCTTTTCCGCTGATGTTCCCAGCACTATCAGACGCCTGCCCTCTTTTCCAGACACTCTGAACTTCAGTGGACGTTCCTCATTCTCCTCATCTTGAGTATAACAGCAGGGTGATGCTCGTTTCCGCGTTTTAGAGGAAACGATACCCGACTCCTTCCAGTTGTGGTTGTTCTGAGTATCAAAGCAAATATCTTTAAGGTAGAAATCCAATATTGCAGCATTTTCTTTAGGTAATACACCATAACAATTTCGTTGTTTGGCACAATTTGCGTCAACCCATTCACCGTTTTGATATGTTTGTCGCGCACGAAGTTCTGATTTGGTTACTTCCATCTCTTCCAAAGACCCGACAACTCTGACTACATAACGGTTCCACAAACAATCCTCCAAAACAATCGCCATCTTCCACGAAAGATAGTGAAACACTTCAACTTCATCACCAGGAACCCAAAATTCCGAAACTTCCACCATGGGAGGACAAGGTCTTATAAACTTCACAGACAAATGCTCCACATCTTCCTCGTCAGTAAAACCAGGATACACGTCATAACTGACCGTGTAATTGTGCCCGTTCCTAGAAACTATCTGGGCACAACGCCAAAAATCGTTACAGAACTCGTCCTTAGCTAATACCTCCACTATACTTCCTTTCTTGTACCTCATGACTCTGAATTTGTCTTTTCTCCCAAATTAAATTCTTTCAAATCTGTTCATAGATTCAAATAAATGTATGATTAGTAGCATATTATAAAATCCGAGGAAATGTATTTACCAAACATTCTTTATATCTCACATATATCCAATCCGTATGCTGATGATGAAAACAAATAAGTAATTGCAATTACAATATAAAAACTAATCTACAGCTATGTGATGAATAACAGTTTGACATATCTAAAAGCCGATTATTAAACGTTTCAACAAATGTTCTTGAAGATCTGTGTAAGCAATGACACTCATATGAACGCAGAACGTAAAAACCATCACTATCAAAAGATGCTAATCCAAACTTTTTTAAAAGCGAACATTAAAATAAACTTTTTTTTTAAAGAAAATTGAAAACCACAAACAAGAATAAGGACGTGGGTTTCCTGGAGAGGAGGTTAGAGTCGTGTTCAATGTTGTTTGATTTATTCGGTTCGTGGGTTGGCGGGTTAACTTTTATCCAAACACGACTCGATTATTTATCATGTAAAGAAACTCAACGTTAATCCACACCTGCATAACATGTGTAACCCGTTTGTGATACGTTTAACTTGTTTAATTAATCGTGTCAAGAAACTCAACCCTAACCCACACGACCCATTTATTAATCGTCTCAAATAATTATACGACAATTTTAATGATATCTGAGTTATAATCGCAATTCACTCATAATAAGTACATAAAAAATACATTTAATTCAAATCCAACATAAAACACAAGTTATCTATTTTATTTTTAGATGCTTATATATTTAAACAAGTTCACTGGTTGACCTGTTTAATAATTACTCAACCCAAACATGACGCCTTTATTAAACAAGTTAGACGGGTTGGCGTGTTTTGTCTATAATCATTATCCTCAACCCAAACTTGTTTAACTTCATTTCGAGGTTTGTGTTGTTTATCGTCACGTCGAAAATTGTCGCCCCCTAAGTTAGAGCATGCACAATGCGTTCAATGTTTCACTATTCTAAAAAGTTTTTGGAAAAAGTTTTTTGCATTGCAATCAAAGCTTTTTGAAAAGATTTTCTACAAAAGCTTGATAAACATCAAGTCTTTCTTCTAAACTTTAGCTATTGAATATAATATATATAATATTTCAAATGCATCAAATCCTTAATACTTGATGCATTATAGATGCTCTAGATATTTTTGAAATTTTGTTTTGCTTAATTAAGTCCTTCACTTTTTCTATATATGTTAATACTAGACCACAAATAAAATGTACATTTGGGGTGGTCAAGAAGCGTCGGATGCGATATCTCGCTAAAACTGCGTACATCTAAGTGAAAAAAGTTTATCTTATTCAGATAACATGAACATTGACAACCTCATCCGCTTAATATAAGAGAAAAAAATTGAGATTTTTTAGTTGAAATGATTAAGCTTAGGGTGTGTTTGTTTTTTTGAAAAAAAATGTCTTACTAGGTTCTTACTCTTACCAAGTCAGAGGCGGTAAGAGGTAATCAAACTTTTTTTTTTTTTTTTTTGGCCGGTCGAGACATATATAATCTTACTTAATAAAAGATGGGAGGCTTGTCTTATTGCCTCTTACTCTATAAGATATTGAAGACTTGTGTTAATATAATATATTTGATGGTTTATTAACTATGTTATATTTGTGATAAAAAATTTTGTTTCATATTTACATAAGTTATTTATTATTGTATTGCGTTGGTTTAATAAATAAATTGCATAAACGAGCATTTAAAATCCTTCGAACAATTATACAAAAACAAACAACATTTTTTCATTCATATTTAGACTTTCTAGCCACCTCTTACCGCTAAGATATGGTAGTCATATTTAGACCTAAAACATCTTAATAAAACAAACACACCTTTAGTGAAAATTAGTTTTCTTTTTTATCTACTAATGGATCAACTAAGCAAATACTAGAAACACAATTCTTTTGGACCGGATGCATCTATGAAAATTTAATATTTTACGAAAATCAGCGCTATGAATCAAAATTTCATCAGACCCCTAGATTCATCACGGGTAGCAGGACATAACAACGGAAATTTATAGCGGAAAATAATTATAGTTGCGAAACTATGATAAAACACTAAAATTATATCTATACTACTTATAATACACAAACCACTCTCTCTCCTAATTAATTTTCAGACTTTCGAGACTTAAAAGTGTTAAAGCGTGATGTCAACACATTAAAACCAAAAATTCGGACTTACAACCACATATGCATAATATATAACACATTAATACAAGCTTGACCAAACAATTAATACACCCCATCACCAATTAATACAAAATGTAAAGCATAATGTACAAATCTATACTCCATTATTTTCGGCAATAAATATGATTAAAGCTCTTGTTATTACTTGTCCGGCTAGAGTGGCGGTAAAAAAATTAAAAATGCTAGATCTACAAACATAAAATCATTAGATCTACAAAAAAATCGGATCTATAAAATTAAAACTAATGGTTTGACAAGTTGAAATATTAAAAAATTACGTAACTATTTTTTATCACCAAAACGATATTTATGAAAAAAATATTACGTAACTATTTTTATCAACAAAAGCGCGTATTTATGAAAAAAAAATACGAACTTCAAACCTTTCGATAATTGAAAATTAAAATAAGATCTCGATCCGGTTCACGTTTTATCTCATACAAGATTTTTTTCGCGGAACCATCTATCATCATCGATCTCTTGTGTGTGATACTATCCGAATCATTCAAGTAATAAAACATAACAAGTTTGTTACTTTTATTTCTTTGATTCGTTCAATGACTAAACTCAAACGACTAACAAAAACAATTAACTAGACCTACCCGAGACCTTGGTTGTCACAAGACCTTGAAGCCAATTAAATTGTTGTTCTTGATCGTGGGTTTGTTATTGAGTGTGATTCGTGGGTTCTTTAGTAAAAGATCGGGGATGGAGTGATGAGATGAGATTGAGATAATGGTTTGAGTTTGTTAGATCTCGGTTGGGAGTATAATGATGGTAGCGTATTTTTTCTTCGGATCATTTGGGAAGAAATAATAACGTTTGGAGGGGCGGACTTTTGAGAAATATTAGGTTTAGGTTAAATTGTGTTGATGTGCTTCTTATACATCCGGATATACATAGGTTTATGTGATTGAATTTGGATCGGGTTCTTTGATGCGGTGGGTATTTTATTTGGATTTAGGCTAAGCCAACTAAATCGATTCTTTTGAACCGAGCTTACGAAAATTTGGAGTTTGGGCTTTAATGATACCATCCGAATTTTGGCATGAATTTGAATTACGCTAATAATGAGCGCAAAATTGTTACCCGTATTTTTATAAAAAATTTTTGGATACAATTTATTTAATATTGGCGTAAAGAGTGGTATTTTGGTTATAATATTTCACGGAGGATCTGATTCACGGCTTGAGCGATAATTTGAAAAAAAATGATTACGGGGTTTTTATGCGGTGTTGCAAACGATATTTATGAAAAAAAAATTACGTAACTAAGTTTTTATCACCAAAAAGCGTATTTATGAAGAAAAAAATTACGAATCTATTTTTAAGACTAAAAAGCGAATATTTATGAAAAAAAATACGGATCTATTTTTTAAGACAAAAAAAGCAGCGTGTTATCAAAAAAAAAAATACGGGTCTACTTTTTAAGACCAAAACATATTTAACAAAAAAAAAATCGGATGTATAAAAAACGTACCAAAAAAGCGTGGTAGGGTGGGCGTCTTTGGTTCTTCTTTGTAGGAGGGTGGTGGCGTAGGTAATTTAATAAAAAATTGGATTGATTAAGATATGTTGAGATGAGATGGGTTTTTTGTTGATTAGATGAGATGAAGATGTTGCTAATTTGAGTTTCGGATCCGTTTTGGAGGCGTAATCGTTTGGTGGGCGTATTTGTCTTTAGGGTTTGTGTTGTGTTGAGTATATTTAGGGTAAATGAATAATAAGTGTGCACTTATGTCGTGTTGTCAAATGGTTATGGATCGGGTATTTTTTTTGTCTTCTTGGGCTTGATTGGAAATCCTAAACTTGGATTGGGTTGTTGATTACTCGATCCGAGCGGGTATGATCCAAACGGCACCGATTATGGGCTCGAGCCGACAGTGAGCTAAACGAAATTTTGAAATCAGTAAATTTATTATCAAAAGAACATAATAAACTAAAATACATGATTCACCGGAAAATTTTATTTCATGGTATCCGCCGCCACAAAGCTCGAACCTGCATTAAATGTCACTAATACAAATAATATAGCACATTATCTGGATATTCAAGCTCGAGCGGTCAATCGGGCAAAATAGGCAAGCCTCGAACTTGTCGCGGCTAAACGAACTTCGAGCGAATATAGCGCGCAGACCATCGGCTCGAGCCCGAGCAATCGGGCTAAACGAAATTATTGATATCCAGTAAATTTATTGTGAAAAGAACATAATAAACTAAAATATATGATTCACCGGAAAAATTTATTTCAGTGCCACTTGCCCATGACGCATGGCACTCCTTAAGTAATTACTAATGCAAGAACAAAACAATGAATTCGTATAAGAGAAAAAAGTTAAGAATTTTCTTTTTAGTTGAAATGATTAAGTTTAACGAAAAATAGTTTTATTTTTTATGTACTAACAAATCAACTAAGCAAATACTAGAAACATAATTCCTTTGGATCAGGTGCATTTATGAAAATTACATAAATTAGCACTATGAATCAAAATTTCATCGGACCCCTAGATTCGTCACGGGTAGCAGGACATAACAACAAAAATTTATAGCGGAAAATAACTATAGTTGCGAAATTATGATAAAAAAAACTAAAATTATGTAAATACTAATGCAAGAACAAAACAATTAATTCGTCCATATTCCATTTTAGAATGCCTGGATATTAGCTAGAACATTAATTTCGTCCATATTGAATTCGTGTATGCATGAAAATTGTAATTGTAAACTTTTTGTAGACTTAATTTACTTAAGTAATTTAAGCAAGTAATTAAGGATTAGGGTAATAAAGTAGTATCAGTTTAGTAGTTTACTTTTAGAGTTAATTGCAATTTTGGTCCTTATGGTTTGGCCAAATTGCAAGTTTAGTCTCCAAAACTTTGAAAGTGCCACGTCAACTTTTTGAAAAGAGAAAGCTTTACCAGGTTTGAGTCTGCGTGGTAGTGAGTTCAAAACTCGTTGATTAGTCGGTCAAAAAATCAGAAATTATAATTATAAAAAAATAATAAAAATAAAAATAAAAAGTCACCACCTTCTGACAAGTGTCTTTTATTTTATTTATTTTTATTATTATTATTATTTTCACTCATAAGTAATAAACATTGTGATTTTTTTTCTTTTTTTAAAAAAAAAAATTGATGAACAATGTTTTTTTCAGAAAACTACCTCAACATTGTGATAAAAAATCGATGAACAATAATTTTTTCACAAAAATAATGAACATTGTGATAACATAAGGCTTGTCGCAGTGGTTGACTTCAAATCGGTTGGGCACCGAATTTTTGCACCCTCAACCGATGTTCACTTCGGTTTGCTCGAGTGTGGGGAATGGTCGGCACATCGGTCGTGTGTGGCAAAAGTGGCATATCGAGTGGTTTTCAACCGATGTGTGTTTATTGCTTGTGTCGTTTGGATTAAATACACTTTTAAAAAATGACCGTTTGGTCAATTAAACTAAAAAGAAAAGAAAAATCAAACCCATTTTGGCTCTTTATAGATCTCACTTCACCTCAAACACATTCACCACTCAACATTTCTCATGTATATTCAATAAACCATTCTAACGAAATACCCACGAAACACAAATTTTAATATGTTGTCATTCGAAAGATTTATTCGGTTCTTCTTCGTCTTCCGACGAGGAAGAAGTTTTAGTGAGTTGCGGATTTTCTTGGAAGGCTTACAAAGCATCACACCATTAATTAGTAGTGTAATGTTTTTTTAATTTGAATGAAATTTAAATTTAATGTTAAAATGTTTGAATTAAAAAAAAAAAAAAAAAAAAAAAAAATCATGGGTCGTCGATGGGCGTCCGGGTTGTCCTGGATCGCTGGAGAAAGTTGACGTGGCCTTGAGGTTATGGGGTTCTGTTGGGACTAGCCTAATGCATGCATGAAAATTGTAATTGTAAACTTTTTATAGACTTTTAGGTTGTTTGAATGTTGACTAGTGTACTACTAAAAAGTTGATGAATTGAAGAATGGTCCCTGAAGTTTTTTTTACTAGTTTCATAAGTCTGTATCATAAACTGTTCTAGAATCAACAAAACATAACATGTTTAGGGGGTGTTTGGTATTGCGATTTGGAACGGATTATCCGATAAGCTACTTTAAGTGTTCGGCAAAAGGTACATGATATTCACTTTATTGCGTTTTGAGCCTTCCAAAACGCAGTTTTGGTGCATCAGCCTCCTACCTATTGCTGGGAAACACAATTTTGCCTGATAGTCGAGATGACGAAGATACCTTTAATATGGTATCACAATACAAAGTGTCTAATAAAACATTTTCACTAAGTTGGCCTAGCAGTCAGAGTTTAAGTGATTAACACAGGCTAAATTCAATGTGCTCTTGGTTTATTGACATGTGTACTATATCAGTTGTTTAGTGATAACGAACTAAGATATAGTTGAAAATCTTCTACATACAACATCAGAAAGCAAAGAGCAGTATACTTTACAAAAGAAACATTTATATAAAACAAATATATACAATCAAATTAATAATTCGATTCATTACAAGCACCCATCATTGTTTAAGCAAATGTTATTGAATATTTTGCATAGTTAACCAAATGATCTTTATGCTTTCTTCACAAAATGTACAACATTAACCTTAATCAACAAGTTTCTCCATGGATATAATAAACGCACAACAGAGGTTCCTCGTCTTTAGAATCCAACATACATTGACCATGGTGATGTTCACATTTCTTGATATGAATTCATAAATTAGAAGACTTGGTTACTGTGCAGGTCAGGTCAGAAAGCTTATGTATAGCTTGAATCTTAAGAGTCGTTGGACAATACACAAAGATAGGATAAGATCTCATAATCTCTTGCTTTGAGCAAGCACAAGAACAAACACATGCAATATAATAGCTTGTACTAGATATGTCATTCTCGATCCACTTGCGCATAAAAGGGTCAGTGTGGTTAGTTGTTAGTTAAAAGAAAGAACTAGGCAGACGGGTTGAACATGTCAAACGGGTCAAAAATCACCTAAGTGTAATACAAATGGATAGCCAGTACATAGCCTACATAGTGACATAGTTTTCCTAGTCATATATAACCCAATCATTGTTTGCGCTAATTGGGTGAAAGTGTCAGGTCGACCTAACTGTCCTAACATGACCTGATTCATTTTAAGTTCTGACCCATTAACCGGTTCCACCAGCCGACTCTAACTGGAAGGAACTTATCTAAATGAAACTAATACGGAGTATAAAGCTTACCTGTTCAGCTCAAATACGCTTCCATAACTGAGCGTCATCAGATGCTGCTAAATCATGCTCCTGTACCTCTCAAGAAAATAATACTCGAATCTTACATACAATATAGTCAGTTGTAATCGTGTAAGAATATACCCGATCATACCAAATGTAGCAGAAGTGACTCTGCCCTTCTCACATTGTCCCGACATCAACTAACTGATGCAGAAGCAAAGTGTTCAAGCCAGTACTTTGGCCCTGAAAATGAATGGTATGCATCAATAGTATCCCAAAAAATGAACCATAAACGATACTTTATGGTAGTGGTAAAACCATCTCATATTATTAAGTTATCCCACTATTTATTCAAGAAATCCAGACTAAAGAAACACGTAAAATAACTAGCGACATACAGAAGCATAAATAGCAGAGTAGGCATAAACTAGATAACCTCCTTAAATAACGTAAAATTGGGTGAATACCTAGCAAATAAGCTCAAAATCATTGATTTTATTCTCTATGTAATACACATGTTTCACTATGTCACTAGAAGAGAAATTTACAAACGCTTCTTACAATTATGTCAAGGGAAACAACAACAAAAATTTGAATTTTACCAACCGGTTTGCCTGTCACCTATTATGACAACTACTGGATGCAGATATTAAGTTTCTTAGCATAAACAAATGCTCATCATTAGATATATGGAGTGACAAACGAAGGTCTGTTACCATTATTTCCTTTTCCCAAGTTAAAGGGCCCGATGCATAAAAAGCCTCCAATGTAGAACGATATGCATCCAGCTCTTGTCTATGAATTTCATCCGCCCATGCCTCGTCGGTGTTGGATTGCTCAGTGTTTTCATGGTATATCTCTGCGCCTCCATGGTAAAACCCAGCGTCTTCATGGTATCCTGATTGACAAGTAGACTCTGCATCACTGTCATGACCTGTTCTACAATGCATATCATACGACTTACAGCCATTAGTGCTACAGCTACCACTAGAACTCACGACACTATCAGTTTCAGATCCATTTGTTTCGTTTATATATTCCGTCATGTCTTTATTATTACTCACATCAACTACCTTTTCCGGTGATGTTCCCGGTACTATCAGACGCCGGCCCTCTTTTCCAGATACTCTGAACTTCAGTGGACGTTCTTCATTCTCCTTGTCTTGAGTATAACAGCAGGGTGATGGCCGTTTCCGCGTTTTAGAGGAAACAATGCCCGGCTCCTTCAAGTTGTGGTGGTTGTTCTGAGCATCAAAGCAGATATCTTTCAAGTAGAAATCCAATATTGCAGCATTTTCTTTAGGTAATACACCATAAGACTTCCGTTGTTTGACACAATTTGCATCAACCCATTCACCATTTTGATATGATTGGCGCACACGAAGTTCTGATTTGGTTACTTCCAACTCTTCCAAAGACCCAACAACTCTGACTAGATAACGGTTCCACGAACAATCCTCCAAAACAATCGCCATCTTCCATGATAGATCGTGAAACACTTCAACTTCATCACCAGGAACCCAACGTTCTGACATTTCAACCATAGGAGGACAAGGTCTAATAAACTTCACAGACAAATGCTCCACATCTTCCTCGTCAGTAAAACCAGGGTACACGTCATAACTGACAGTGTAATTGTGACCGTTCCTAGAAACAATCTGAGCACAACGCCAAAAATCGTTACAGAACTCGTCCTTAGCTAATACCTCCACTATACTTCCTTTCTTGTACTTCATGATTCAGAATTTGTCTTTTGTCCCAAATTAAAGTCTTTTAAATCTGTTTATAAATCAAATTATCGTATGATTAGCCAAAATTGTAAAATCAAAACAAACGTCCATAACTTTTACCAAACAAAAGCATCACATCTTTACCCAAGTAAGAACAAAGAAGCACGATAACACAAATAACTAAAAACGCTATTAACAAACTATTACAGTTTGACATTTATAAGCCGATAATGACTATCAGATGAAAGCAAAAGCAAAACACCCATCACTACAAAGTCTTAAACCAATTAATCGTCTTTATATATATCAAAAGAAGCTAATCCATATACGGAGTAACTTGGAATACAAACATAAAACATAACCAGAACCTTAAATGGAACTAATCCGAATGAATTGAATCGATATAAACAACAATACCAATCCACATTTACAGATAAACAAAAGATGCTAATCTAAAAACTAATACAACGATACAAAATCGAACATCGAAAAAACCTAATCGATGCATTCCTAAACTTTATACTATTCGTATAAACGATTAATAAAAAGCTATTAACAAAACAAATAAAAACCAATCTCTAATCAAAACAAAGTACAACATTCAAATCGATGCATATGTAGAGATAATATATAAACGATTGAAAAACAAGAAAACATTATACCTTACGATTTGCTGTTTTTGGTCTTTGTGTGTGTGTGTGTGTGTTTTTTTTTATGGAAATTGAAAACTGCAAACAAGAATAATAATAAGGACTTGGGTTTCCTGGAGAGGAGGTTATGGAAAAAAAATTACTTTTGTTTGCTTAATTAAGTCCTTCACTTTTTTTATATTTGTTCCGTCCCGTAGTAAGTGTCCAATGTCCATTGTAACTTTTTTAAATATTTTTTTCTTCAATTTTGACATTAAATATATTTGTTTACATTCATATCTTAAATAAAATTATCTTATGAAAATACATTTAAAAACTTAATTTATTCATATATGTTGCATCAAGTACTATATAATACGAATAAAAATATTTAAATTCAAAGTTGAATAAAAAAGATTTAAAAAAGTCATAGTAGACACTTAATGTGAAACGGATAAAATAATAAGTACACGTCAATGATCAAAACCAAAAATAAAAGTTTTTATCAAGTCCATAAATAAAATGTACATTTGTGGAGAAGTCAATCAATGCTGAAAATCTGACTAATAGTAGTGTGCTTTCTAAACAACATACGAAGCCGGTTTCGTATGCTAATATGCTTAGTGATACGCCTGCTAATCAAAATGTGAACTTTCGAGTATTGAAATCTAGTGTTCCTAATGATATTGATTTCGATGTTGGGATACCTATTGCATCGGTGGAGGAGGTAACCAGTATGTTGAAGAACTCGTTGTTTGGTTATTTCATTGGCAAAAGGTTAGCATTTGTAGTTGTTAGAGTATGTATTCGTGATGCTTGGAGTAAAATATGGCATCCAAAAAGTGTCCACGAATGCAAAAGGGGTCATTTTCTTTAAATTTTGTCTAGTCAAGGGGCCGAAAATGTTATTCTAAATGGACCTTGAATGATTCACGGTACACTTATTTTCCTTAACAAGTGACCACCTTTTGTTAGCTTATACTTATATAAGGTTCCGGTGTGGGTTAAAATGCATGATGTCCCGTTGGCTGCTTACACTTCAGATTACTAAACTGGTCCCGCCTATGATGTTGGATACTTATATTAGTAATATGTGTTTGGATTCATGGGGGCGTAGTAGCTGCGCTAGGAGCTGTGATTGAAATCAATGCGAAAGTGGAGTCCGTCGAAAATTGGTAGTTGATGTTCAAAATTTAGAAGATATTGGTTACACGAGGGAAACCATCTGTATTGAGTATGAATGGAAACCCCCTCATTGTGGTACGTGTAAAACATTTTGCCATTCTCATTTGCAGTGTCCAAAATTACCTTAAATGCCGAATGACGGTCCAATGATGATTTCATTGAGGTGAATGGGAAAAGTACTATAGGTAATAATGTTGGTAGTCGGAGCTAGAAGCCGCGTGTGCTCAAGTTCGAGTTTATGTATCGGGCTACAGAAAAGCCGACTAAGGGTGCTAACACATCTAAAGGGGTTAAAAATGTGAAGTATGAAACTAATATCTCGGAAGATAGAGCTAATACAAGTGATACAGGTAAGAGCTTTAAGGTGACAAGTACTATTGGAGCAAAGACTCTAACTTCGAACTCTTTTGATGTGCTCAACTTAGTTATTAATGATGATGGTTTAATTCCAAGTGTGTCTATTGCTAGAATAGACAATGCAAGTGAGAAAAATTCTGGTAAAGAGGTTAGTTCGGATAGTGAGGATATTGAGGGCGTATATGATGAAACCGCTCAGTTTTTGGTTTCTTCTTCTAAACGAGCTAGTGGTAGTGGTTGTGCTAACGAGGCTCGTTTTCGTGAGGATGAGGACTACGACATGTACGATGGTTATGGAGATTATGCTTGTGACTTAACTGAAGAACAGAAGGCATGGGACATCAATCTTCGCGGCCAATTTAGACATCAGTGGCTTTTATTTTACTTTGTTTGTTTAGAGTCAAATATAGTGAAATTATTGGGTAGTCGTTGTGTCCTAATTATGTAGTCTTTTAGCCTATGTAATGGGTTGAAATATGATATTCACTCACGTACTTTGTACTTAAATGTTTTTTTTGAGTAATATATTCACCCGGTTAAAACCCTTTACCCAAAATAAAAAAATTAAAGGTACATTTAGCGTGGTCAAAGAAGGTCGGATACGGTCTTAGGATTATCTCGATAAGACCACATGCATTTAAGTGAAAAAGGTTTGTCCTCACCGTATCACGAATATTGACAACTCCATCGTTTAGTTAAAAAAAAAAAAAAAAAAAAAAAAAAAAAAAAGGTTTCACTTGAATGATTGAATTATAGTGGAATTTAATAGTAAACTGCAAAAATCATCCATGTGGTTTGTGGTTTTTTGTAAGTATCATCCCTATCTTAAACTTTTGGCATTAATCATGCCTAAGTCCATAAACTATTGGCATGAATCATCCCTGAGCACTAACATCATTATCTTATCCGTGAGCTCTCACTCTAAAGTGGCAACGTAAGTCCATTAACCAAACGATCGTTTGCAAGGTTAGTCCTTTATACTAACAGTCGTTTCTAATTAAATAAAAATTTGAGTTTCTTACGTAACTCGTCTGTATTCTTATGTTTTTGTCCGTTTTTATATGTTTTGTCTGTTTGTATACGTTTTCGCCCGTTTTGCTACGTTTTTGTCAGTTTTTATACGTTTTCGTTCGTTTTTCTTACGTTTTTACACATTTTCGGCCGTTATTATACGTTTTCGTATGTTTTAACATATTTTCGTCCGTGTTAACATGTTTTCATCCATTTTTCTTACGTTTTCGTCAGTTTTTTTACGTTTTCGTCCGTTTAACATGTTTTCGTCTGTTTTTACACGTTTTCAGGCGTTTTTCTTACGTTTTCGTATGTTTTTTTACGTTTTCGTCCGTTTTAACACGTTTTCATATGTTTTTACACGTTTTCATCCGTTTTCACACATTTCCGTCTGTTTTCTTACGTTTTCATCTGTTTTTTTACGTTTTAGTCCGTTTTAACACGTTTTCGCCCGTTTTTATACGTTTTCGTCCGTTTTAACATGTTTTCGTCTGTTTTTACATGTTCTCGTCTGTTTTAACATGTTTTGGTCTGTTTTTACACGTTTTCGGCCATTTTTATACGTTTTCGTCCGTTTTAACACGTTTGCGTCCGTTTTCACACGTTGTCGTCCGTTTTCTTACGTTTTCACACGTTTTCGTCCGTTTTCTTACGTTTTCATCAGTTTTTTTCGTTTTCGTCCGTTTTAACATGTTTTCGTCTGTTTTTACACGTTTTCGTTCGTTTTAACCCGTTTTCGTTCGTTTTCCACACGTTTTTGTCCGGTTTCACATGTTTTCGTCTGTTTTTACACGTTTTCATCAGTTTTTATATGTTTTCGTCCGTTTTAATACGTTTTCGTCTCTTTTTACACGCTTTCATCCGTTTTAACATGTTTTCGTCCGTTTTCACACGTTTTCGTCTGTTTTTATAGGTTTTCACCCGTTTTGCTACGTTTTTGTCCGTTTTTACGCATTTTGATCCCTTTTTCTTATGTTTTCGTCTGTTTTTACACGTTTTCGAGCATTATTATACGATTTCGTCTGTTTTTATATGTTTTCGTCCGTTTTTTCATTTTTTATCCGTGTTCGTTCGTTTTTATAGGTCTTCATCAACTTTGTTTTTACGTTTTTGTCTGTTTTTATACGTTTTCGTCCTTCTTTTACGGTTTTTCTGTTTTTGGGTAGTTTTAGCCCATTTTTTTACATTTTCGTCTGTTTTGTACGTTTTGTCTATTCGCCCCATTTTTTATGTTTTTGTTTGGATAAAAGCTGGCAAGAACGAAAAAAGCATCAAAACAAGAAACGATAAACCGACAAAAACGTAAAAAAGCGAACAAAAGCATATAAAACGGACGAAACCATATAAAAATAGAAAGAAGCGGATAAAAACATAAAAACCGGGTGAAAATGGATAAAAGAGTAAAAAACGGATGAAAATCACAAAAAACAGGCGAAAACGGATAAAAACAGACACAACGTAAATAACGGGCGAAAACGGATAAAACATAAACGAAAACGGATAAAAACATGCAAAACGTAAAAAACGGGCGAAAACGTAAAAAAAATAATGAAAGCATATAAAAACGTAAAAAACGTACGAAAACGGATAAAAACGTAAAAAATGGGCGAAAACAGAAAAAACGAACAAGAACGGATAAAAACGGACAAAAATGTAAAAAAAAGGTCAAAAACAGATAAAAAACAAACAAAACGTAAAAAATGGACGAAAACAGATAAAACGGACAAAAACGTAAAAAGACGGACATAAACATTTAAAAATTTTAAAAAATGTGCGAAAACGGATAAAAAACAAATGAAAACGGATAAAAACGGACAAAAAAACGTAAAAAACCGATCGAAAATGGATGAAAACGGACAAAAACGGACGAAAACGGATAATAACGTAAAAACGGATGAAAAACGTAAAAAATGGATAAAAAACGAACGAAAACGGATAAAAATGGATAAAACGTAAAAATAAATTAGCGAAAACTATTATTAACGGAGGACTAACTGGCGAAAACTATTACTACGTGTTTGATAAAATAGAACTAATGGTGCAAAAGTATTAATTGAGGGACTAACGTGCAAACACTTAATCTAGAACTAACTACCATCCAAAATAGGACTAAATGAAATCGCAAGATTTTAAAATAAGATCTCTGTATAATTAAAAGATTAAGAATTAAATACGAAATCATGCAAAACCATACGAACCAAACGTGTAATTGTTTCTACATTTTCTAAGTTACGTATAGACTACTAGTAAATAGTAATTTGTCCTCAACGCGTTAGAAAAGATTATGGTTCAAATCATGTTTGATGAATATGTTCAAATGACGTGTTTTTAACTTTCCAAATAATTTGAACTCGTAATATGTGACACACTAACCTGTCAGTAAAATTTAGTTTTCTTCCCTTCACATAACTGTAAGAAGCACATATACATTTCTCTTCTATAATTATATAAAAGATATGTATTACGTAGAGAATGCAATTACTGATTTTGAGCTCATTAGTAAGTTTATCGACAAAATTTATGTTATCTAAGGAGGTCACTTTTATAGTATGCCGCTTGTCTTATCTACAATGAATTATAATTTTCTTCAAATGAATCCATTTTATTATTATTATTTTTTATTTATTTTCTTTTTCAACAAAAGTTTTTTTCTCTCAAAGACTCGAGGGCTCTCAAGTCTCGAAAAAATGACTTGATGAAGTAATCCCTCACATCAATAATTTATCTATTTATTTATTTACCAATAATACAGTAAAACGTCTATAAATTAGTACTTGATAAATTAATAACTTTGATAAAATTAATAATTTGTATAGTTCTAACTTGAGACCAATACAAATTTGGACACCAATCGATAAAATAATAAGATAATAGTATTTTTGAAACCCTAGTGTATATATATTGGTCCAAACGTAACTATAACTTAATAATTACTATATTCATTGAATTTTTCAATGCTTTGAATTCATAAAATGTTAATTACAACTTGTTTTTCTAATTTATTTTTAATCTTTAACTAATATACATTGTAAACAATATATTGAACTTGAAAATTTAAACGTCATTAGTTTATAGAGGTTTTACCGTTTTAATGTACATAGCTAAATGTTGCCGTTTAGGCAACGAATTGCTTCTAAAAACAGATATCCAAGTTGGTCAAATAAAATTTAGTGTGCCTTAAACGAATAACGTCACCAAGGGCAATTGGTTCACAAGCTTCTATTGGATGGAAAGTTAGCCAGTTCGAATCTAATGCCAAATTTATTAGTTATTTTGTTTTTTTCAATTTTTGTTTACTTAGATACAAAGTTTGAGTTTTTTTTTTTTTTTTTTTTTTTTTTTTTTTTTTCACACTTAATTTAAATAAAAGTATTAAAATAATTTTGAGAAAGTACCTTCGAACGTATTTAAAATAAGCAGTTTGTTTCAATCCCATGTAACTATGAGATAATAACAAGACTAAATTCCAAAATACATCTTTGTGGTTTTTGTTCATTGTCCCGCTTTACATTTTTGTGATTTTTTTTGCACACACACATCTCTCCGTTAGTAAAGTTAGCCACAATATATCTATCTATTAGTAAAATTAGTCAATAAGGACTAACGGTGCAAATAATTTCTCCGTTACCTCCTAACACAAGAGAAAATATTTGCATCGTTAGTCTTTCGGACTAAGAGTGCAAATTTATTTTTTCAAAATAAATTAAAAAGGGGGTACAATAGGCTCAAACTCGGGTTTGGTTGTCTAAAAATCAACGCCCCAACCATTAGACTAAGGGTCTAGTGGTGTAGTTATAGCAAAATGATTTTTATTTAATCCTTTTATATATTTTCGTTTATTTTTATATGTTTTCGTCCGTTTTTTTACGTTTTCATTTGTTTTTTGTTTTTTTTTTTACCTTTTCATACTTATTCATCATTTTTTTTACGTTTTCATCCGTTTTTTTTTTATGTTTTTTTATGTTTTCTAAGGCTTGACTTAAAGCGACACAAAATATGAAAATATTTGTAGATTTATTTATTATATCATATCTCATATATATCAAATTTACAAAAAGTGATATACAAAAGGAATTAAATTAAGAAACTATCATTGCATGTACTCTTCATTTTTTTCGAAAACCCTTCTTCGTGAGAGTTGAATTCAAAAAAGGTTCCACGGCTCGCAACTTAGCGTGCCTTTACACGCCTCATATCACGTCACGCCAAAAGCTGACGTCTTGGTCTATGTCGTAACATAGAGGTCACGTCTCACGCATTAACGTTGTCATGACGCGCCTTTTAAAACTCTGACATTTAAATTAAAAACAATATTAAAACTCTTTCTTTGTATAAGTATAACATTTAAGCATGATTTTTTTAATGCTAAAAATCTAGTATAAAATTAGACTAAAAGAAAATATAAATTATGTAATTCGGGTTAATTCAAAACTCAAACTGAATTCAAATTTGGTTTTAGTCCGGCTGAATCTAATTTAAATTAAATTCTAATTTCAGTTTTACCTAGACAAAAAATTTAACCGAATTAACCGAACAACAACCCGATAACCGAACTCACGAACACCCCTATTGATTCAAAAACAATTAGGCCCAAAATTATTAAACAAAAGCCAGCCCATTTCTTTTTATCAAATAGTAGAAATAACCCGGCCCATTTAAATTAAACCACCCTTACCTATCCCTGAGAGATATCCACGCCTCTATCTTCTTCATTCACATTCATCTCTCAAAAACCTCTAAAAAACACAGTCTTTGATTTTTCTTTCTATAAGTGAAAAAAATGCAGCACCTTTATGTCTTTGTCTTATTTTTGGGTTTAAAGGGTTTTGGGGGTGTTTGTTTAAGCTTATATGCGAGCTTATGAGCTTATTTGATTTCGGCTTATATTTCATTAGCCCCAATTATCCGGCTATAAGCCGAATAAATTAGGGCTTATGAAATATAAGCCGAAACACAAATAATCTCATAAGCCACATATAAGCTTAAACAAACGGTTCGGGTGAATGGGTTGGTTTGTTTGACCATGTTTGACTGGCTCTAACAAATTAAAGATATTTATTTCCCCTCCCGCCAAAAAAAACCCCAAATAAAAAAACTCCAACTGACTCATAACAACTCAAACAAACAAAAACCACCAAAACAATTTCAATTAAATTTCATCTCACTTCTTCATCAACATCAACATCTTCCCACCATCGAATGTCTCGATAATCACACCTTCCTTTCTTTCTTGAAAGGTAATTTCGGTTTTTTTACGCTTTATTCGTAATTTGCGTCTGCTAAATGTGTAGTTAGCTGATTGAAGTTGTTTGATAATGATTGGATAATTGATGATTAGTGATGATAGACTGATTGTAGTCGTATGACTGACTATAGCTAGTTTGTTCGTTTTTGTTGTTTGGTGTACGAAAGTTACGGATTACGGATTTCTATCACTGAGGTTTTGTTACGGTTTATTCGTTAAACGTTTGTGTCGAATATGTAATTTTGCTGATTGATGCTCTTTTGATAGTTGTAGGTGTATTTGATTAAATGAGGCTTAAATATTAGGCGAGTTGATGATTAGTTGTTATGTAATTTTGCTAATTGATGTTCTTTTGATTAGTTATTAAGGAGTGAACGTTTACTGAGTTATATCAAAAGATGGAGGCGTTTATGGTATAGTTGAATGTTTCTTGTCTTACGTATAGTTGAATGTTTGTAAAATGATAGTAAATTTTCGTAGATAAGAAGTGAGATTCTAAAAGATTAGATGATGAGAAATAACAATAGGGTGTTTGTATTTGGGACATTTTTGTTGATGTTTTGGTGTGTATACATGTTTTGGTTGATTGTTAGTTTTATATCAAAAGTTTCTCTTTCATTTTTGCCCTTGGTTATCGACTTTAGAGAAGTTTTTTCATATATAAGCTTTTTCAAACGCAAATCATTGGTCATTGAAGTATGCATAGTTACAGTGAGTAAAATAATCTGCACAGAAATAGAAAAGGAAATTACTAGTTAACTACGTTTCAAAGTCATAAACGAATTGCGTTTTCGCGTCTGTACCTAAACAAAGTTTAAATAAACAGAAAAATGTCGAGAGTTGAGGGTTACTGGAAACTGGAATTATGATGCACACTTATTGGTCAGCACTATGTAATAAATGTGACAATCCACCTTTGGCTAGCCCGAGTTTTAGAGTCAATGTATAGACCTATTATTGAGGAAACTTTTCTGCATCAAGAGGGAATACATAAACTGATAAGGGCATTTCCCATATCAGATACAAATCAAACAGAAAAATACAAGGACTAGAACATCCGATATCAGATAAAGCATACAAATGAACATCCGATATCAGTTCATTGTTCATTGAAGGGTGTACACTTTTGAGATTAATATAATCTGCACAAAAATGGAAAAGAACATTACTAGTCAACTTAAAAGTGCCAACTGATAAACAAACTGTATTTTGATAGCTCCAATCATTTGGAAGCTTGTTTCTGTCTAAAATTGTTTTACGGATAAACGAATTTTAATAAACATACTGATCCGATTGTTTTTTAGTCAAAATCTATTTTTGGTTATGCTACTATTTTATATTTCATGACTTATTTGTTTGAAAGTTGTATTTTGGATTCACTCCATGTTTAATTGGATTTTTTAATTTAATTTTTAATTTTTTAAAGTTGTATTGAAA
This sequence comes from Chrysanthemum lavandulifolium, assembly GCA_022545495.1. NCBI lineage: Eukaryota > Viridiplantae > Streptophyta > Magnoliopsida > Asterales > Asteraceae > Chrysanthemum > Chrysanthemum lavandulifolium. Next base: position 263,148,289 of record CM040238.1, read on the forward strand.
TTTATAACCAGATGTCCTGTTTTTGTATAGTTGTGATTGTCTTAGTTTTTACATTCGCGTAGTGGTAGTGACGAGTGTAGTTTGGTTTGCTGTTACTTGCATCTCAACCAGAAAACAATTTTTTTGTATTTTAAATTAAAACACGGAGGTATGGCAATTGTCTTTTTATTGGTTTAATTTCAAAGAAATTGCTCTTGTTAAATACTTTATTACAATTGATTTTCACTTTGTTATTGGCATGGGACATTTTGTCTTGAATTTAATATAGTTATGATAGAAATGAATAGCTAAGAGAATAATTTTAATTTGTTTATATTTGCACAAGATCTTGTGGACATGCATGTTTGATTAAAACTCCATACGCTGTTAAGATAATTTGAGCTTTGGAATATGATAACTAGTCATCACTATGCACATATATAGAATAGCTATTAATTTTTATATTATTTGTTATAGTTGTCTTGTGAACCCTTATCTTAGGAGATATGAAAATAGTCTGAAACATAATGTTTACATATATTGACGGTAAATATACAACACAAATGATTAATTTTTATTGTTTATTTCCTTGCAGTTTTCTAGAAATTAAATGGCTGGCTCACATAATAAGTCTTATCATCATCAAAGGTAATGTTGATGACATTTTAAAATATATAAGTTATATTATGCCATTTATTAAAGTTTGTTATGTATTGATTTAAAATAGAAAAAACAAAGCTTCATCATCGAGGGCACAGAAGGACCCTGAACGTCAAGGTTCTTTTGGACAACCATCCGATTTCATGCTTACTATTACCGGTAAGTATAACATACTGCTGTGAGTGTCATGCAATCAATAGCTACAACAAACAACTCGAACTTTTTATTGACTTCACACCTAAAAGTCCCAAAACTTTATAAAATAGTAGTTTCTTATGTGTACTATGGTTTAAAGCTAAATAAATATATTCTTATTGTAGGTTTCCACGCTTTTTGCGCTGTCTCTTTGTACTCGACGCCATATGGTGCGATGCAGGGCGGATGGACCGGACTATTATTTCTCGGGATGTACTTTGTCTTTTCGCTACTCAGCAGTATCCAGATTGCAAAAATCGTGTTCATGTATCCGTCTATTAAGACATATCCAGATGTTGGGAGGGAGGCATTTGGCGATCGTGGGGGTCAAGCTGTATCTGTAAGTATACTTCATTTAAGATGTTACTTTTATACATTTTGACATGCTTATATTTACTAATTGTATTCAATTTTGTGTTGTTGCAGTTTAGCGACTTTCTACTGAACTGGGTATGTTTATTCGCACTCTCCTGCATAAGTTTATTCTTGCTATCTCTCGTAATAGTAATAGTAGTATGAGTTATTAGCTTTTTATCGGTTATACATGATCATTTTACTTCAACATATTCCAATACGTTACGGTGTACACCGCTTGTCGTCAAATGCAACAGCTGCCATTCTATTTTTCCTAGAAGGCACGTTTACACCTCATAAACCCTCTATAACAACTTCATTGCTCCATCATTGAACCAAATCCAAAAACCTTTTGTCTTAATGATCCCATTGATATCAACAAATCTTAAAACTATGGCCATTTGCTCTTTTTTTGACTATCTCTTAACTCATCAATTATAACACGAAAGTAAGAATCTCCCACTTCACTATGAATATGTTTTCTGACTTTATTTACAATAATACTGAGGATTTCTTTTTGAATTTTTCCTAAGATATACTTTGAATTATAAGGAGCTTTCTCCAACACAATCTCGAAATGTTCATCATTACAAGAAGCTAGAAGTTTTAATACAACAACAAACCCAATCCCGCCGGGGCAGGGTATGGGGTAGATAGAAGTTTTAATAGTTCTAGAAAATTACCCTGATTTCTTGAATTAGGTTTTTCATCATGCCCTCTAAAAGCACAAGCTTGGAATGTTAACTAGCGGACTATATCAACCGAAGCTTTTAATCGTTTACGGTTCTTCATGATTTGCTCCACACTTTACTTCTCTAATATGTTTCCAATGTGTTTCTTGGTTCAACAAATTCTCACTAAATGCCAATGCATTTTTATGTTGTGAACATGTGTTGTAGGAGAGTACTCTAACCAAATGGGGAGTACTTTGAACCATAAGTATTGGAATCTACGTGGATGTTTAATTGAACCTTTAACGGGATATTCTTTTAAGTGAATTTGGTAAGGTCTCGAGTTCAAATAAGTTCATCTTACTTCTTCCCTTTGATTAACTGGATAATCCCCCATGGGTTTTCGCTTCGCGGGATCTCTTTCCAAATTATTAGAATCCAGAACCTCATTATTTGGCTTTAGAGTTTCAGATATACGCGGCTCTGGTTGATTTTGAGGTTGTTCTTGATGTTGTTGAGGCTCATCTATTGATAGGGATGGCAACGGGGCGGGGCGGCCATCCCCATCCCCAAACCCGATTATCAAAGTTCTCCCCAAACCCGCCCCGATACCCATCGGGGATTTAATCGGGGCGTCCCATTGGGGCACGATGCTCCCCCAAACCCGCCCCGTATTAATCGGGGTGTATTTTTTTGGTGCAATTTTTGACCAAAGTCGCATCATTCACATTTATTATTAATTTTAAACCGTTAGTAATAATTTGAAGAATTAAAAACTTATTAATAATTTACAAACAAGCCTTATTAAGTTTTCAACGATATTAATATACATAAATAATGATAATTACCTAAAAAAATAAAGCTTAAAAATATGACACTAAACGAGTTTCTATAATCACAATTTTGCAATTTTACAAAGATAAAAAAACTAATAATATTAGAGTACTTTTTTTTACGTAAATACTAACAAAATACTATGTAGGTATAGATATATTTGTATATGTGTATATATTATTCGAGTGGGGCGGGGCGGGGCGAGGATTCCCCGCTCCAAACCCAATTAAAACCTCGTTTAAGCCCCAAACCCGCCCCATAACCCGATTAGCATGCCCCGCCCCGCCCTAATTAGTTTGGGTTTCGGGTTTCCCCGTCGGGTTCGGGTTGTTTTTGCCATCAATGTCTGTTGACAGTCTAGGGCGTTTATTCTCTTGACTTGCTGAACAACAGGGGTTGTTTGATGTATCATCGGGCTTTCTTTTGTAATACGAAAAAAGTGTCTTAACTTTTGCCATGTAGTTCCTGCAACCCACAAACGAAAAAAGTGTCTTAAGTTTTGCCATATGCCGTGTGCTACTAAAGTACTAATGTTACTACTCACAAACTCACAGTCCATTATTTCATTGTATGTTACTAATGCCAACCAAGTATTAGTTCCTAAAACTTAAGTATACAACTACAATTGCACATTTGCACTTCAAGATGAACCAATTACAATTGTCATTTGCCAAAAGATCCTAATAATTCCTAAATCAAAGCTTTAATTTTACAAGCAAAATTGAGTTATATTACATATAATAACATAGATTGAGTCAAAAGACAACACTAAAAATAAAAAATTAAAAACTATATTAGATGAGATTTGAGAATGTTAAATAGTACATAGGTTCTGTAAATTTGTTTAGTCAATTTATAAATATGTTAAGCGAATTGAAGATAATGATGCACATGCCATACATAAATGAACTCACAAGAATTACAAAAAAATAAACCTCAACTGAGTAAGAGCTTTAGAAGCAAATTTAGAGAATTAGAGGCATCAGTTGAACTTGTGTGAATTTGATATTGATGAGAGAGGCAGTTGATTATTTATGATCTGCTGTTCCATATTTCCCCTTTCTGACATGAGACTTTTAAGCAACCAACATTTTAGGGAGAGCCACACAAAAGTTAACTAAAATTTACCCTTGCACATCAATATATTTACAATAATAGCCCAAATATTTGGGGGGCGACAGCCCTCCCTTGCCCCTTAGTAGGTCCGTCCATGGACTTCAGCATTGTATACATGTTTTTTGTCGGCTAGCGACTTCACCATTGATTCTCTCATATTCTTTTCAAACTAAAAGCGCTTAAGAAATGTGTGTGGGTGGGGTCAGAGGTAACTTCTGATTAGGAGTTAAGTTCTCACAATTACGTAATCCACTTGTACAAAGCTAACATATGTTTGTTAAGAGCATTCGAGAGCTCTTAAGAAATGTGGTATCATGATTCCTTAATCTGAATTAATATTATATATACATATAAAATGATATAATACATACTAGATACATTAAATTCTTTTGTAGGCCATTTACTAAAGTATAATAATAATAATAATAATAATAATAATAATAATAATAATAATAATAATAATAATAATAAACTATGCTGGTTTATGGTTCTGTTTTGTAATAGTATAAGACAGACAGTGCAACTCACCATTGTGGATAATATTTATGTAGTGTACCAATACATAAATAATTTAATAAATCATTTTATTTATTTTCAGGCCTCATGCGTGGAATCAGTGATGATTTCTTATGCTGCAATAGTGTATGCTTCCCCAGAACCGTTAGTGACATACATGGACAGTCGGTCTAAGCTTGTGGTAGGCATCATATGGGTGATCGTCACCGCATTGATGGCCCTAGTATGCAATTTAGTTGATGTCGAAGCTATGGATAGAGGATTATCATGTAAGTTCATTATGTGCACCTTTAAATAATCAAGTAAGCTGTAAAAAATCAAAATGTTAACTCTTTTGTTTTCCTGTAATTAGGTTTAGGCGCAGCAATGAATTTTATAGTTGTTGCGTGTCTGTTCTGGGTGTATTTGTTCAATCCGGTTAAGGAAAGCAAATCAACTAAAAAAGTGATTGATTTACTACATTGGCCCATGGCAAATGCCTTCTTTGCACTTTGTTTCGCTGGACACACATCGTTACCAAAACTATACAGCTCAATGAGAGACAAAAATGATGTCCAATATGTTGGAATCATAATTACGATGTAAGTAAACCTTATTGTTAAATCAACTTCTATCTTTTATGGAGTACTATAAAGATTTATCACCTATGGTATTAATTTGTTTCTCTCACTAATTACATTGTAAATCTGTCTACTATGCAATGCAGGTTTGTTGTTAGTATGTGGCTTTATGGTTTTGCAGCTTTGATAGGATACCAATTATTTGGTGCAAATGTGCAGTCAATATATGTTCTGAACATGCCACTTGAATACATGGCGTCGAAAGTCGCCATTGGTACAGTGGTATGCACAATTTTTCGTTAATACATTTCGTCACATTTATTTTTGCCATATGTATTATACAATAATCTTATTACACTTGATTATATAATTATTGAGTAAGTTTCTCACGCGATCTCATCACCTCGATCAACCCGACATTCAAATCAGTCTGGTCAAATTAAAGGGATACTTAAAGACATTATTTCTAATAGTAATAGGATTGTATGTTAGCATGATTATTTTATTAATATAAGTTTAGTTCGGTCTATTTGAGAACTTGGAATTGTTTTTATAAAAGCTTAAAGTATCCTATTTTTATTTGTTTACCACCGAATCAGGGCTTATAACTATAGGTTACTTGATTTTATATACACAATAAACCTAATCCTACAATATTATTAATCAACGTGGCCGGTTTTAAATATTTTATTCACACATCAAAAACAAATGTCAAAGTAATTCAATGATTTCATTTTATTATATGGGATGAGTTACAAGCCAAGTTTCTTACACAAACTTTATTCTTTTTTAGCTGATACATCAATTTGTAAGATACATTATGGGAGTCCATGTGATGGTTACTAGCGTAACCGAGGAGATACAGGAACATAAGAAAGCATGGACTGTTTTCTATACATGTCTCGTGGTTATAGTAACTATCCCTGTCACCATCTTGGCCCCAAGATATAGTAAGTTCTTACCCTATATTGATAAATTGTTACCAACGCGTTTAATATTCATTCGAATTATACTTTCCTTGTTTTTTAATATTTTTCACTATATTTGGTGGTAAGGTATTTGGAAATGTAACATTATTGCCACAGTTAGGAACGTAATATGCCATATGACGTTATATAATAACAACTTTTTGATTCATGATGAAGATCAATATACACGCAGTAAATAGTAATTATAGAAAATGTTTCTTATATTTGTATGATTTTATAGACATTGTGATATACCTATCTCAAATTTGAAGTATGCTTATAGTCTAATTCATCATTCGATAATAATTCTTCTATTGTTTTTATATGTTTCAAACAGTTTCTTATATTTTTCATCCTCTACAGGCACGGTGATGGCATTTATCGGATCCATCCTCGGGATTGTAGTGGTTAGTTATGAGTTCCAATCCTATGACAATACAGATTTGAGCTATCTTTTAGAAACTAATGCGGCTTCTCTCTTTTTTTTTTCAGTCACTAGTAATTCCATGCGTTTGCTCAATACAACTGATGTCACTACATATGGGAAATTATGAGGTAAAAACATCTAAAAACTGTAGCTATATCCTAAATGGTCCACCAAGTTAAAGCATCTCCAATTAATAAAAGGTTTTTTGATAACTATTTAGTATTTACTACTAATTTTTAACGAATTCTCAGAGTATTAATATTGAAATCAAACTATTGAGTTAAAGGCTGCTCTCTGTTCTAAAAAGTCTTTTGCAATGATTTTTATATCAAGTGGGTCCTTGATGAGCCAAAGTTTGAGTAAAAAAAATGGTATGGCAAAAATAAAAACCTTTAAAAAGTTTACATTGGATATTTTAGACAAGTGGGTATTCATGATAGTCAATTTGTGAAAGTAGGATCTGCCCATAAATGATTTGGGTATTTTTCAATTCTTTCTTAAGGAAAATGTTACTGTTTATTAAATGCCAACTATTGTCATTTTCTAAAGTTTAATAATAAATATATTTTCTAAAAGCTAACAACATAAGAAGCTTCTTGGTATTGGTTGATTTGCAAGTATGTGTAGCTTATAGTCTATCAAGATTTACCACCCAAGTTCAAATCAACCCCCCCTTTTAATCTTTCTAAGTTTCTGAATTTATTAAATAACCTTGCACTTAAAGAGTTTTTAAGAAAAATCCTATAACAATAAATATTTAAAGATAAGTTGGGACTTTAAAGAAAGAAATCGAATAGATATTGTTGAGCAAATTATGATCTCACCACAACGTGCGGATAAATGCCACTCGTTTTGTAAGATTCACTTTCACTTTTGTATCATATGTTTCCACTTTGCTATATATAACTTCTATTAATATAAATAATCATAGATCCAACTGATTATGAGATATCGTGTACTCTTCTTATTTAACTTTGTTTATGTGATCTTTGTAGAGGTTTATCACGATCCTGATACTGGTGATGGCATTTGTGGCGTTGGTAGCCGGTGTAGCATCTCCGTTCTTGCAGAATTGATTCATCACACTTATTATAGTGAAGCTAGCCCAACCCAACATCCCAACTATTTCTTAGCTCTTGTCATGCTCATGCATGGAGCCATGGATACCATATTAGTACCCAACAGTGCACATTAACAAAACAATGTTCGAGCTTCTGCCCTTTAGCTCGTGTCTGAGCATTTGGTTAAATAGATTTTGTGTTTTTATGTGGTATATATAGTTCATATATGGGAGCTATTTGCAGTTGGGATTTCTAGTGAGTCAATGTTTACAATTTTTGTTTAGTGTGTCATGCTTTAAAGCAGGGGCGGAGCCACATTGGTTGAGCGAGGGGCATCTTTTACGGATACACAAATGTACTGTGAAAGAAAATAGAGGGATCGAAAAGAATTCTAGTGCCCTCACTCTTAAAATCAAAGTGCCTCAGCTTGCAAAAAATTAGGGATGGCTGTAAATTAAAAACTGTTGTGAAAAGGATGTGGGCCAATAATGTTTTTCCTTTTCATAAACGTGGCTCGGTATCTACTATTTTGGTGGGGTCTATAATTTAGAAATATTGGGTTTAACTTGGAAAATTCTCAATTGTAGTAACATGAGTAGTATATATTCTTAGAGTGTATCGCTTCTATGTAGGTAGGTACGATGGATTTCAGTCAAGATCTTTTCTTATAACATCATAATCTATTACAACACCAAAAATATCCCTCCCTCGTATCAAACCACAATCTCATGCCATGATGCACCCCTCGACCTGACAATTTTTATTTTTCTTTATTTATTCAATAAAACAACATATTAAACTAAAACTAAAATTTCAATAATAAAAAAATACATAAAAGCTTTGCATCTAATCTTATAAAGATTTTTTTAAGTCAAACTATAAATCATCACCGATCTAAAACAAAACATAACATGCAATATAACACCTACCCGAGACCATTTAAATGGTCTTGACGCCGAATCTTTTGCCACCGTGACGAGTGGGAATCGTGCAAGAAAGATATAGTTTGTGTTTATAATTGTGTTTGTGTTTTAACGTGGAATGAGTTAGAGTATAAGGTCGATTTACTTTG